>CAJHQP010002232.1:0-90860 GCA_905132765.1 Moricandia arvensis
TTCACTACGACCTGCCCCAAAGGAATGCTCGCCGGTGGAAACGTCAAGGTTCGACGGCGTCGCAGGAGAGTCTATCAACGTCGACAACAAAGTAGCTAGGAGGAGAGGAAAACAAACTCGTCTAGCTCCGGTATACCAAAACACAAACCACCAACTTGTTTCCTCTAACTGAACCAACCTCTACCCGATCTAACCAAAATTCGAATTTTCAATTTTTCCCCTGTCAACAAAAGGGCATTTTCATCATTTTTCAGTTACTTAATGAAATAGTGGCATAGGCTATTTTAGGAGTCCATAGGAAATTTGGCTTATTACATTTGGGGGTAGTAAAGGAGATGTTTCTTTCTTTTATGCTATGTAAGTTAGCTCAAAATCCAAACCAACCAAGTGTACATTGTGTATATTACCTGATCCAGGCACTTGGGCATATCAACCTCCATAAGCCAAACTGGAAAACCCTGAGAGCCTAACGTATTTTATGTAGATCTCATGTAAGCAAGTCAGGGTATGCAGAAACAAAGTGAGCTTATGCTCCATTTCCTTTTTTGATATTCATGTTTTCCTAGGTATGAAACAATCTCTTCCATCTCATTCTTCACGTTGATGAGGCTTCCAACTCCTTCTAGAGCCAGCCGTAGCCCAAAGAAGATGAAGCATGAGATTTCGGCCGTCATTGTGATAAGTATATAATCCGGTCACAAGTGATCAAAAATCTGTCTTATTCTAGTGGTCATAGTAGCTGTGTAACAACTTCTATACTTGGGTTCGAGTAACACTCGTCTAGAAATTCATTTTAACGGCCATTTTTTTTTCATTTTGGGCTTCCAGCCTTAAATATTGTAGGACCGGTTGCGACTCCTTCTTTGGCATACTTCAGTGTTTTAGTCATTTATGAGCAATGGTATATCATGATTAGAGCCCAAAGAGTAGATCATAACTGAAGTGTTTTTCCCAAGCATGTCTTCATAATAGTTGTAAAGCAAATTCTCATTCATCACATCCCATCCAGTTAACCTCCCTTTATATCTCTTCATAACTGAGTTGATCTTGTTGAGAGTCACATTCCTAAGATTTTCAGGATCAGTTATCGACTTGACCCAAATTGGCTGCCATATCTTATCGTCCCACAAAACCGTATGTCCTTTGGCAAGAACTTTGTTTTCTTTCGCAAGCTGCATTGTTGGAGATAAGATCCGACATTGAAAATATGAAAGGGACTGAAGTAATATATAAGGGATTTGGGCCACTCCACTCACTGCCAATTGATTTTAAGTTGCAAGCCAGGAAACTTAACAAACTTTACATGGTATTAGAGCGGGCCCACAACCAAACCCATTAGTACGGCCCAAAAAGTGGCCTGATCATCACACTAATTGATGGCCCATATAAGGCTCAGTTCATCTGAGATTTCGATAAAAAGTATTATTTCAGAGGGTGTATGATGGTTTATATCGAGATCAATGGTTAAACGCACCATTATGTCGAAGGAGGGTGTTGAAGATAAGATCCTACATTGAAAATATGAAATGGACTTAAGTAACATAAAAGGGACTTGGGCTACTCTAATTACCACCAATTGATTTTATGTTAGAAATCTACAAAACTTAACAAACTTTACATGCATCATTACATCAGCCAATGTGTAGTTCTCGAGGCCTCTCACTTCTATAGTTGTATACCATTTCATTTCATTCTATTGGTGAAGGAAATTAGTATAAACCGTGACACAAACTATTCTCTATAGCTATCACTTTCCAAGATTCGGTAGTTCATAGCACATCAAGGAGGAAAGACGGTTTGAGCTGTTTATTTGGAAATCAATGATTCTTCTATTGTGCTTTTGTTTTGAAAACTCACTTGAAATCACTCCTTTCTCTTTCGAATATGCATTTCTCAAATAGTTAAGAATTCATATCTATTCACCTTTTTAATGACTTGGCCTTGTTGGAGTCTCCACTGTGTTTGGTTTAACCGTTGCAACCTCACATTTTGTACATTTATCTCTGCGGCCGCTGAGCCATCATTCTTGCTCGTGTAAACCCCTGCTTTAGTTCTGAGTCTCACACAACTAATTCAGTTTTACCTTGAAGAAAATGTCAACAGAGGCAGATATATTGATGATAAAATCGCCTTTAAGTAAAGACCAGCATCCGTTCTACGCCATAACTTGGTTCCATCAACGTATCTAACATTTTTCCGTCAAAGTTGTGTTGACTCTTATTTGTTCTCATTCCTATACTTTACCCAAGCTGAATCACAAAAATTCAAGAATATCAAATCATAGTGTACTACACAAGAAACAAGAAACCAATTTTTTGTTACTAGAGATGCTACATATGTTCCTTTTATGAAGATTGACTTTCTATACTACTTTCCCATTTCCTCCATTTTGGATGCTCGAATGTCTTATTTACTAACCATGCAATTACCACATGACCTTTCCCCATATTTTTTGCCTCACGCACGCGATACCACAAATTAATTTCCGACAGGGCATCCATCCTTCCACTACTCTAGCTCAAACACACTTAACTCCCAAGTTTTTCTGGACATGTGACCAAAAATGTAAGTGCACTTTGGGACATATGTAGCCAAATCAATTCTATTAAACATTTAATTTCTACTAGAAATCGAAATGATACAATTCATCCCAGTTCACAGAGCATAACATCCTCGTTGTGCACCATGACAAGTCTTAAGATACCTCTCGGAAAAAAACTGAGATGGCTAACCAGCTTTGATACCATTTGTAACACCAGAACCGCCCATTGCTAATGGGCTTCTCATACCCACTCACTCGGTCCGTGGTCCTCATTATGTGAGATGGGCGATGTGTTAATTTTTTTGGATGCTCAAATGTCTGGTTTACTGACCATGCAATCACCACATGACCTTTCTCCGTGATTTTGGGCTCAATCACACGATACCGTGAATTAGTTCTTGATAGGTCACACATCCTTTTACTACTTTAGCTCAAGCAAGCTTAACTCTAGAGTTCTTTCTAGATGTGTGACCGAAAAGGTAAGTGCACTTTGGGGGAAAGTCTGATATGCTCTTATTGGGGAAAAAGTAATATACCTTACTCTTAATGAATCTAACATACTCTTCATTTATTGGATACTCTCAAGTGGGATCGTAAAACTCAAAAGTACCCCCGCTTAATTCAACAATCACATGCTTTCTTCTCTCTCTTTCTTCTTTCTCTCTCTTCTGGAATTTCTCTCTTCTCTCCCCTCCCCGACTCGACCTTCCTATTTGTAATCGGATTGAAGACTTAAACTCAAACTTACAACAGCCACATTAAAGCCACTTTCGAGGAAAAAAGAAGTGTAATCTTTCAATTTAGGTAACTTACAGTTTGTATCATTGTTTTGTAGCTTAATTCCATTTGAATCTAAAGTTCTAATCGAACATTGATATTTGGTTTTATAATTGGAGTTGAAATCAGTTTCATAAAGGTAACTAAAATTGAGAATTTGGGAACTACATTTTGAGGATCCATCGAGGAATTTAGATTGATAATAAGTCAAACAAAGGTTGAATCAAAATAAATTGTGTCAGATTAGTGTATTGTTAGGAAAATGAAGAAGATGGCTGAACTAGTGAAACTTAGTGTAACTTTTTGAAAATGTTGTCGTACAATTGTAGAACTAAGTAAAATTGTATTCGTAAAACTGTATAACTTTGTCTAACCTGATTGGTGAAACTATATAACTTGAAATAACTGTATTGGTTAAAATGTACGACTTAGTATAACTTGGTAAAAATTTATTGGTAAAAATGTAAAACTTGGTATAATTTGATTGATAAAAATGCATAACTTGATTGCTATCATTTTACTTCGAACATGCGACGATGGGTTCTTATTACACAAACATAAACTTTGATTATGAAGGATACTATTCAAAGACCGAAGATGATTATGAATGGATTCCAAGCGACAGTCGATTGTATGCTTTATTATTTAAGACATCATCAATGGAGAAGATCACTTATTAGGCATTTGTGGATATGATATGCAGGAAGATGGCCATAGATAGGAATAGGCTGAATTTGAGTTACATTCATTTGGTAGTGAAACCTAGGAGGCAATCATATATCTTGGATGATGAAGATGTGATTGTTTATCTAACAATAGTGGATAAAGACCCAAGAAGAAGTATTCTGCATGTAGATGAAAAAGTTCTCATAAATGAGCAACTTTCAAGAACTAAGAAAGCAAGTTCATATAGCGGGAATTATAGTGAGCTTTCATATGAAGGTGAAGCAAAATGATGGTGAAATCACTATATATACTGCCATCGAAGATCAGAACAACATCTCGAGGTGATTGAGCTAGTGGAAAGTGTTGTAATTCGATATGAAGTCGAAGTGGGTATTGGTTTGGAGAACATGGAGAACGTGGAGAACGTGGAGAACATGTCTAGCACTGTGTGTAGTCGTGCTCTTTGTAAATATGTTGAGCTTCCACTTGTTGTTGAATAAATCTGACCTTTAGTGGCATGGGGAAACAGTACAAGTATTGAGATTGGTCAAGAATTTCCAAGTAAAGTTGTTGTGAAAGAGTTAGTCGATAAAGCATCACAAAAGAACTACTTTGGGATTGTTGCTTTCCATATGTCATAATGGATTATTCCAAATAGAAACTAAAAAGTTGTATGCCCTTCTGCCACAATACACGAAAAGGTGGGGAAGAATTAAAGAATAAAGGTATCATTCTGTAGGAGAATCTAAAAAAAGAATAAGCTAGTTCAGAATAGGAGAACGTTGGAATCATAATTCAACTGATCACAAGGAGCACAAGGGTCACAAGGAACACAAGGGTCACAAGGAATACAATGGCCACTACGGTCACAATGAACACAATGGTCACAAGGGTTACAAGGAACACAGGGGGCACAAAGAACACAAGGACAGTAGGGTGAAACTAGTTTGTTTATTTTATGTAAGCCAGACTTTCAATAACACGTGTAAGGGTTGACAAAACTTAGTGAAACTAGTTTTGTTGTTTGTATAACGACAAAAGTGAAGCTAAGTGAAACATTGCAAAACTTAGTAAAATGCTAAAATAGAAAAACAAAGCTACAAGTACAATATTATAACTTGTGCTCCAAGTTTGTTTGTTTGTTTGTTTGTTTACAGTCCTTGTGTTACACGCATTATGTCTGTCAATGATGGTAATCAACAAGTTCCCAATTTTCATCAAATAACTAGGTTTTCATCAGACAATATGAGAACTTCCTTATACTTTTGTGACTTCTTTTTTTTCACATAGGCCTTAAGAAATTATAAAACTTATATATTTCATGGAATTAATTATATTATTACATGGGTAGATGAGAAATGATTATAGATAAATGAACATAAGTGGTATTACCATAACATAATTTTCTTAAGTCCTATAAAACTAAGAAAATGTAAACAAAAGCAAAGTGAAACTTTGAAGATATTTGAAATATTGTAAACTTAGTTAAAATTCAACGAAGAACAAAACAATTTTTGGGGGAAAATGAAAAACTTTGGTGCCCAATAAAAAAAGTTACAACCCCTCTCTCTCTCTCTCTCTCACACACACACACATCCCCGTATTTTTCCTCTCTCTCTCTAATCTCCCCTCTTTCTCTCCACTAAACACTTAAAACGTCAGATCCTTACTAAAACGACATGAAGGCACACAAAAGGGCATGTCTATGCAGTGGCGGATGCAAACCATGTCATACCAACAAAATGTTATTGTGGTCAACCAATCATAGTGGAGACCGACAAGCAGGGAAGTCGGTACCATGTATGCAAACAAATTGACGTTAGTATTGATTTGTGCTGTATGAATATGTTTTCTTTAAACTCTAGAAGTGGTCTTCAAAGTGAAAGTTCTGATGCGAGTACAAGATGATGGCTTTCACTTTCACATTTGTTGTGTTCAAGCTCTCGAAGACGAGGTGGCTACCTTGAAGAACGACACTCGTGTCGAGGTGAAGACCCGAATGAATCTGGAATTTAAAATCACGCAATTGAGAAGAGACTGCAGAGCTGAAGAAATTAGTCAAAGGTTATCGTTAATTTATTTATGTTATGGGTTATGATCTATATAATAAGTTCTGTTTCATGTTTGAACTTTGTGTTGTTAGTCCTAGTTTAAGAGAGATGGATGACTCTCTTTGTAAAGCTGTTATCGTTAAACTTCTATATTATGCTATGTCTGACACAAGAATGTTTTCCTAACTTATACAAAGTTTGCTAATCCGATTGGAAAATAAAACTCTAGTGATACACACAAGAAATTTAACCATGTATTTCTAAAGACACAAACAATAGATTTAACAAAGTTTTTCTAGTAACACAAACAAGATATTTAATAAAGTTTTAACAAATTTCAGTTTCAGTCCTAGTGAAGACAAGACCGAGTTATTAAAAAAGTAACTTTGACGAAGTTATACTAAGTTTGACAACTTAAAAAGAATTAAATTGAAAAATGTCAGGATGCATCTATTTAAATCAACAGTTTAATGAAGTTTTAAATGGATAATTAAACGTCGCAACAATTTAAATGGATAGTTAAGAGTCACATCCATTAATGAATGACAAGTAAAATCAATTAATGAATGGCAATTTACATATAAATACCTCGAGCCTCTCTTCAACTTCGATATTCGAACAACTTCATTTCATTATACTTTGTACTTTCTATGACCTAGGTAAGCATTTCCTCTCTCCATATGCAATATTCAAATGCATGTTTGTACTTTATTTCTTTCATTCTTTGATCCATACACTAACAAGTTAACATGTCAGGCTCCATCGATTTGAAAAGGAAGCGTCCAGTAGGGGAAGGCTATGGACGAGCACCCGAGGAAGGGTTCAAGCCGAGAAAAAGGCATCAGGGGAGCACTGCATGGCAATCCTTTACATTATAAATAATAAAATGAAGGAAAGACATGCAAAGGCATCTGACCATGGGACCATAACCGCCTCAGACCCGACCAACTGATACCTTTGCATATGTTGCTGATATGCTCTCAAATTATCCTATGAGTAACTGACTCTCTCAAATAAGAGGTTTCATTGTAGTACTTAGGGATCAAATCAGCATGGATCGTGGGCACACACTAGATTTATAGATATGTAGATTTTGCTAGGCAAGTAATTAAATAGCAGTTGATTAGATTGTTGTATGACAATAAGAGAAATAGCTAAATTTAGGGTTTCAGGTAATAATGATTATAGTGATATGGAAGCTAAGGGTGTTTGTTTGTGATATTCTACAATTTGAACTCTAGTGCATAGATATCCAGCTGTCGCATGTGAGTCTAATAACCATCTAAGTCCAGTATTCTAGCTATCGCTAATGAACAAGAAACGAGCCGTCGATCGACTGTAGGCGCTGAGCATCGATCGATGGCTAACTTAAATCAGGTTTATTGTCCTACTAGATTGGTTCACTAATTTCCTATACCAGCTATCACATGTATCTAGGAACCTAGCTCAAAAGAATCAATTCAGTTGAGGACGTACTATCCTAGTTGTCTACCAAGCAAAGCATGAATATAAATTGAATAAAAATCATGAAATAGAATAAGCAATAAGAAACAATGGAGTTCCAATACAAATCTCTGAAGGATTCTTGGATCTTCTCTCAAAATTAAACTAAAATCTTCTAAGTATGGCATAGTAATGAACATGGTGGTTTTTGGTGGTGTGTTTTTCAAATAATAGCAAAACACCTAAATATTAGGTATAAAGTCCTCCAGGGGTAATCTTGTAAATATGTGAAACTATCTGATTTTCAGTCGGTCACCAACAAGTTGGCCCGTCTCACGCTTTGCTGTCGATCAATGAGAACAAAGTGATGTCGATTGACACTCTTTGTAAATATCGACTCTAACTTTTGATTCTTCAGCAATTACAAGTTTCTTCATCATAAAGCCCAAAAATACTTCATAATCTCTACATTGCTCCAAAACATAGCTGGTACTGAAAATAGCCTAAAATATACTCTAAACACATAGAATAATTCCTAAAAAGCACAATTACTATGGGTAAAAACGGGTAAAATTCATAGTATATCAACTCCTTCAGACTTATTCTTTTGCTTGTCCTCAAGCAAAGAATATCTCTATCTGAAAAATGTTTGAAAACATAGGGACTCTGACACAGTGTGTTTTATTGTTCTAGGAGGGTATAAATATCCTAAACAATTAACTGTCAAATTAACCCTAATCTTAACACACAAATAATACTCTTGCCATGAGAGATCAGGTGTAGTACGTAGGGATCGAATCTACAGAGAGCAATGACACACAATATATTTCTTATTTCTAAAGACTAAGCTAGGTGAATATATATATATAAGTGGCGAGTAATCAAATAAGGAAATATTCCTTATCAGGAAGTAAAGATGCAATATGGAAATATGCTAATAATGTAAATATGAAATTATTCTAATAATGCAAATATGGAAATATGTTAATAAACTAATTAAATATAAATGTAAATATGCTAGATCTAGGGTTTCAAGCCTAATGGATTATAGGGAATAGGAAGCACGAAAATGTAAATATTCTAGAACTTAAATATTAACAATTATGACCCTTTTAACTCCAACTCTCGTATGCAAGGAAAAGGAAAGACAATTGCTCGACGGCTTAAGGCTTGGTGTCGATCGACAGTGAAATCAGAAGGAAGTGTGAACGAGATTTGATAAGTCCACCAGAGTTATTAGACGAGCTCTCGCATGCGCCTAATAGCCTAGTTCAATAGAGTCTATTATGGCACAAAACCTACTCTCGTAGTCGTCATGTCCTACTTTCGAGATCCTAGTTAGCTACGCTAGAACGCAAGCAAGAAGAACAACTCAATTGATGGATATTAACTCAACCTAGCAATCCTACTTATGGGCTAATCCATGATTGCTATCATTCAACCCTAAATCTAGTTGATAACTACTTAGACATAATTAAAGTAAGAACAATAGTTTGAATATAATGCATAGATAAAATACTGGGGTTCCAATACAAATCTCCCTAAAGAGTTATTAATCTTCTCCCCTAAAAACCTAAAACTATGGATAGAATAAATCTTGGTAAGTGTGTTGCCTAAACAATGGCATAGAAACACATAAATAGGGTTTTAAGTCGTCGAAGGGCATTGTTGTTATTTGTCTCAAACTTGGGCTTTAAATCGGCTGTCTGCGATTTGGATATTGATCGACGGCAAGTGTGCAACATCGATCGACATGGTCTTTTAATATCGGTCGACTCCAAGGTTGTGTCGTCGACGACGACAATCTTGTACTTCGACTCCTCAAATGGTCAGCTACGGATTCTTCTCCTCTATGCTTTAAAAGCTCAAGTATATCCATATTTCTCCAAAACGTTCATGGACCTGTAAATACTCCAAAACATAGCCTAGACACACATAATAGACCCTAAATATAACCTATGAAATGGTCTAAAACTGGTAATAAATAGGCTATATCAAACACACAAATCTTTAACTTACTACTATCACCTCTACTATGTTGAAAGCCACATCAAATAAGTGCTAACCTCAAAGATAATTTATATACCATATCCTAGCTTAGCAACAAATCCATTCTATCAGAAATTAGCTAATACTGTCTGACTCGCCCCACTACTAACCTCATTTCTTAAGTATAAAAAGTGCAGGCTTTACGTTGGGAGTATCGATCAGAGGACACATGGACTCGTACTCTGGCTTTAGTCACGTTTTAGGACTCTCTAGTCGTTTTTCCGACATTGAGCGTTTTTTTATTTCTCTGAAAGACCGTCTTTGATGCGATTTCGATTTTAAGTATGGGTTCAAACATCTCGTATAGCTTTGGAAAATTTCGTGTTAAGTCAATCGTTGCTGATTTATACAATCCATTTGAACTTATACGAAAAACGAGTCTTTGCGGCTTTTATCTTAAAGTTCCAATGGTAACTTAGATCGAGATTCGAGAGAGAAGCCAAGGGGTTGGTCTCACTCGCCATATGGCGACTTGTGAGCTCTATGTAGCGACCCGAGGTGCGTTTGACGACTCTTACTTGTTTTAATCGTAAAATCTCAACGAAAACTCCGATTGAGACAAAACAAAAAATCATTTCGATCGTGACTCAAAAAAGAATACAAACGAGACAAAGCTCGCCATATGGCAACCCAGACTTGGAGAGCCGATGTCGCCATATGGCTACCCGGTCTTTGAAAGGTCAGGTATCCACATGGAAACCCAGACTCGGAGAGCCTAGGTCACCATATGGCGACCCGGACTTGGAGAGCCTAGGTCGCCATATGGCGACCCAGACTGTGTGGGCATAGGTCGCCATATGGTGACCCGGATTGTACGGGTTCAGGTTGCCACAATGCGAACCGTAACCTTGGTACGCAGGTCACCATATGGCGACCCGTACCTTGGGTGTGAAGGTCAACATATGGTGACTCATGCTTTGGATGTGCGGGTTGCCATATGGGGGTCCATTCTTTGCAAGTGTGGGTCACTCTATGGTGACCCGTGCTTTGCCTGTGTGGGTCGCCATATGGGGGCCCATTCTTTGCAAATGCGGGTCACTATATGGCGACCCATGCTTTTCGAGTGCGGGTCGCCATATGGTGACCCGGTTCATTAAAGGACAGGTCGCCATATGGCGACATGGGTTTGTACACTCGAGGTCACCATATGACGACCTAGGTTCGAGGTGCTTTTGTTCTTTCCGTAATACTCTTTCGATAAGTTACCTCTAGAAGTGGTAATCTTAGTCGGTGATTTTGAGATAACCTCTTTTGACCCCAACAGTTAGCCCCCCAGCAGGCAAAGTCTTGGAGATGATTTTTGCGGGCGAGTAGTGTGTTTTAATCGGAATCACAACTAAGAATACTTTTCAGAGATATTTTTCGCGGCTAGTTTATTGCGGATATTATCCCTCCTTACTTTTATATAAGTAGTGAATTATCATTCCTCAATATCTTCACACCTTCTCATTTCTTTAAGCTACCTCTGCCTTCTCTCTAAAAATTCGTAAGAAATATGTCTTCTTCCAAAAGTGACAAGAAAAATTCCGACGTCGAGATGAGCAATTCCACTCTTTCTGAAAGTCCTTTGAAATTGGCTCCTCATGGCACTGTGTTGGCCTACACAGCTGGATTCTTATCCTTCCAGGATAAGCTTGCCCGACGTAGCGCTGAGAAGGAGATTGACCATTCTTATGCTCAACCTCTGGTGCCTCCAACCCCGATCAAAACTGCAGTCGCACCATCTTCGGAGACTTAGGTTCAGCCTACAGGCTTGTCTACGATGCTCGTTCATGTTGAGGATAGGGAGCAGGCTCCAGAATCGATGCACCTTCCTTTGGCTAAGCGGAAAACCGTTATGGGGCTGCCTGCTCCTAGTGATGCTCCGATCGTCCCACCGAAAAGTTGAAAAAGAAACCCTCCTGCCGGCGAGGAGACTAAGAGGAAAAGATGCGATAAAGACGGATAAGGCGATTCTTCACCGCATGAGGATCTGGCTTGAGTGCAATGCCACAGTATCGTGCCGAGGTTTGTTTCAAAGATCTTTCTTGTTAGCATGTTGTACCCTTCTCTAACCCTTTATTTATCTTGTGCAGTTTGTATCTTTGGTGGATGGGATGATCAATGAATGTGGGACAGAGGTTAAGCATCTTACGAGGGAGTTAGTGGAGTCCCGAGAAGAGTCATCGGCGTTCGAGAAGAATTTAAAGGTTATTGAATATGCTCATTCCGTTGAAGTCTCCCACATCGAGACTCGGATCGGCGAGCTCGAGCGAGACCTCGGTAAGACTGCTAGCTCCCTACTCAAGGCGAAGCAGGTCAGGAAGAGGAAATATTCAGTAGCTCGTCAGCTCCAGCGTCATCTCCAGAGCGAAGAAGGATTGATGGCTTGTGGTATCGAGGAAGCAAAAACGGCCCTTCGCGCTGAGTTTACGGCTCGCTTGGCGAGGATTGCTGGTTCCCTCGACTCCTTGACGGCCATCCAAAGTAGTGATCTGTCCCTCGCGAGAAGGATGGATCACCTCTTGACGGCCATTGAAGGAGGAATTAGCGAGGACCGGCTGTTCCAGGGTGACGCGTCTCTATCTCCACAAGCCAAGGAAGCCCGGATTTCGGCGCACAAAGAAGGGTTGAGTGTTGCTGAGGGTAATATTGACACGATCCTTGGCAGTATGAGATCCGAGTGCCTCCTTCCGCCGTGCTCGGTCGATGCAGGAAGGCAGGATGCCGTAGTCGTCAAAGGCGCAGCCCAAGGCTCGGAAGAGGTGATGGTCGAAGGTGAGATTGCAATCTCGTATGAGACTTTTTTTTTCATTTTTATGTTTTCGTTTAAGTTTGGATCGGCCAAGTGTGGCCTTTTTTATTTTGGGACTGGGCGCATGTGGTTTTTAATCGCTGCCGCTTTGCGGCTTTCGCATGAATGGAACAATCTTTTTATTGAAAGGATTTGAGATTTAAGAGTGTGTCGAGTAGTTGCGTGTAGAAGGAAGGTTATGAGCTGTCCTCTCATAACCTAACACTTCATTGTAGATTGTTCTATTCGTTGCTCGTTAGAGATGTACAAAAAATTTACATGAGCGTTTACATGTGAACGAAGAGGCATGCTTTCAGGATCTCGTATCTTTCGATATTCATGCCTTGAGACGTTAGAGACCAGTGTGTTGGGTTTAGGGCAAAACCTAGGTTTACTTCGATTAAGGCTGTGCGATGACTAATCGGTTTTCGTTTTGTGTGTTGCGATTTCAACCTGATTTCGTACCTCTTTAAAGTCAGCGATTTGTTCTCGGCTTATACGACTTGTATGGTCGGAATGAAGCATCTCTTCTAGGATAATTTTTAAGTCTCCTGAAAGTGCTGACCAAAAATTCTGGATTTCTTTTATAGCGCTATTAACCTTGTGTCAGATGTAAGAAATCTATTCTTGTGATATAACTTATTCTGTTGAGGACGTTGCGAGTTCGTTGTGATCAACAACAAACTTATTGGTAGATATTACCATTTTTGAGATTTCACAAAGACACATGTTTGAGAGGGTGTGTGTGTTTTATAGTCACATGCGGACTGTTTGGGATAAAGATTATTTTTTGTAGTGTTTTGATGAAAAAGGGTTCCTAGTGCGTTGGCGACGTCTCGCCAAGTCGAGGGTTCGATTTTTCTTATGATGCATCTTGCAACAATATTGTTTGCGGTGTTATATATGGAATACATTGTTCTTTACATCGGTTTTTAGGCGAAGTAAATTACAAGATTTGACGTTTTGATGATAGAAGAATTTTGCGAGAAAAACTCGCGTTTTTTTTAAGATAAACTTTTCAAAAATATCGAGTACATGAGAGGATATTTTGAAAATTTTAGGAGTATTCGAGTATACATATACATACCCACTCCCCCCTCTTTTTAGAGATGGGGACAGCTGAACTCGTCTTGCGACGCCTACGTACCTTTTCCACTCATTGTTCAGTTTTAAGCGAATGCTTAGTTATAGTATTTTTTTAGGTGCATCGCATTCCTGCTTCTAGGAACCTTGACGTCCTGCATGATTGCGCTTTCGTAAGCGCCTGGTCGCACTAATTTTATGACTTTGTACGGTCCTTTCAAGTTTTCTCCGAATTTCCCTGCTTTTCGCTCGGCAGTGTTTTGGAAAACCTTTCGAAGGACTAAGTCTCCTTTTTTGAACCTGCGGCTGCGCATCTTGAATTGTTGTCTCTTTTGGCTGCTTGTTGATGGTTTTGTATTCATATGAGCGCCTGATCCAGAAATTCGTTGATTAGGTCGAGGTCATCAAGCAACATTAGGTTGTTCAAATCTTCATGCTATGGGAGTAGCCTCTTGCGTATTCCGGGAAATTTGACTTCCGCCGGGATAACGGATTATGCTCCTTAAACGAGGGCAAACGAGGATTCCCCTAATGCTCGTCTAGGAGTTTTCCGATGGGACCATAAGTCTTCTTCTAGTTCCTCAGCCCATTTGCCCTTCTTGTCGTCTAGTCGTTTTTGAGTCCATAAAGGATGGTCTTGTTAGTAGTTTCAGCCTGTCCGTATCATTGTGGATATCTGGGAGTTGATTTAGTCAATCGTATTTTCCACTTTTCGCAAAAGTCTTCGAATCTAGTCGAGATAAATTGTGATCCGTTGTCTGTTACGATATTGTATGGGATGCCATGCCTGCCGATAATGTTTCTCCACACGAAGCTTTTGACCTGAGAGTCTTTGATGCTCGCGTAGGAGTCTGCTTCCACCCACATCGAGAAAAAATCGGTTAAGACAAGCAAGAAGTGTTTCTGTTTAGATCTATGCATGGGACCGACGTTGTCCATGGACCATCGCATAAATGGGTATGGTGCCGAAATTGACGAGAGGACCTCCGCTGGTTGATGGATGGTAGGAGCGTGTCACTGGCATTTTTTGCATTTTGGTAAAAAATTCTCGCAGTCCTTGATCATTGTTGGCCAGTAGTAACCTTGGCTTTTAATTTTGACAGCGAGGGTCTTCCGCCGGAGTGGTTTCCCTCGCGCTTTCTCTCCTTCCATGCAGGTCATAAGGGGTCTGGAGAATCTCCATTTGTGGAGTTCTCCTTCTACCAATACGTATCGCGCAGACTGGGCCTTAATTTTTTGGGCTGCTCATTTCTCTGCTGGGAGTGTTCAGGCGGCGATGTATGCTAGGATGGTCTGCATCCATGGTTTGTCGAAACCGTATTCGATTTTTTCGTGTTCTTTTTACGGTTGGGCTTCGACTTCGTCTGCGTCATCGCCCTGTGGGTCGATTAAATTCACGACGATAGGTGGTCCGATGCTAGGGTGCTCTATGAATTCCATGGGGGTTACCCTGCTTAGGCCTGGATCAGAGCTGGACGCTAGTGCGGCCAAGACATTTGCATGGGTGTTCTCCGCACAAGGGATTCATGTCAGAGTGAATTGATTAAAGGAACACTAGAACCAAAATATAATTAATCTAATACTGAATGGCAGCTCATAAAACTAATTAACTTATCATAAATATGTACTTATGACTGTGGGAACCGTAATTTACACTGTCGATTTTTGAAAACTTAAGAGAAGTCTTCAAGACTCGACTTTCCCAGAGGTCCCGGATTATCTGCATAAACACACGAAACAAAGAAGAGGGAGAGAGATGAAAAAATATCGAAACTAAATTGCACTAAGACATTTTATTGATTGATAATGATAAAGTTACAGAGTTCTAGGGGGAATAAAGTAGACAGAATTCGTCAGCTTTGGAAAACGAAAGAACAAAGGAGTAAAATGTTCTAAGTATCGAACTGGCAAGTCTAACCACCTAGATTCTAAGTTCTCCTAAATCTAACAGTAATTTTTAGACCTAATCTCCAGATCCCCGCGCTTCTAACACTGGCTTCCTTAATTGCGGGTCGGTCGTCATTTCCTTTTCTGTCCCTCGTTGATTTATCCATTTTTGGAATGTGGGAACCAAAATTCACACCGTCGATTTCCGTAAATTAAGGAATGTTAAGAAACCCTAGATTTCCCCGAGGTCCCGGATTCTCTGCGAGAGCCAACGACAAGTAATCGAGTAAACACGGAAAGTATGAAAATATAACAAAATGGATTTAAAAAAAATTGATCTTTATTTCGAATTTTCGTACGAGTGCTCCAGAGACAAAAGCGTACATGAAGCTTGTTTGGAAACAGGATCACAAAGTAATTCGTATAACACAAGCAGTAAAACGAGACTAAGTTTGCTAGCTCTACAACCTATGTCGAGAGAAACCTATGTGACTGCAACTCACTTAGCAATGGACAGAAAAGGTTTGAAGGATTTAGGACTGGACCTTAAGAAAGGCTGCCTACGTACCCCTTTCGAGAATAAAGCTTAGGGTTTCTAAGTGCAATGAGTTGTAGAGCCTAAGGAAATCAGAATCGTCGAACAAAGATGGAGAAACATCTTAGTAAGCAACATTAGGTGTTTAGTTAACCGTTGCCATTTTACACGATCAGTTCAAACTTTATACGAGGAAACAAGTTCTTGCGGTAAAGTTCCAACGTCAATTCTGATCAAGACAAAACAAGAACGAGTTCGATCCGGTTTCGAAGGAAGGAGGTACGACGACGGGATGAAAATGGATTGATGCATACAACTCGCCGAGTGGGCGAGTTAGATTGCAAGTCCGATCCAACTCGCTCGTTCGGCGAGTTGGTCGTCTTGTTCGATCCAACACGCCTGTTCGGCGGGTTGGCCCACTTGCCCAACTCGCCCGTTCAGCGAGTTGGATGGTTCCAACTCACCGAATGGCCGAGTTGGTCGGCCCACGCTGCCCAACTTGCCCGTTCGGTGAGCTGGACTGTTCCAACTTGCTTAACCGGTGAGTTGGTTGGCCCACGCTGCCCAACTGGCTCGTTCGGCGAGTTGGTTGGTCCACGTCGTCCAACTCGCCGAATGGGCGTGTTGGTTGGCTAGTGCGGTCCAATCGATCCTTATAGTCGTTTTCTTGGCCAACTCTTCTGTTCGTTGAGTTGGAAAATCGAGCCTTATAGTCGTTTCGTTGTTTCGATGCTCGGAGATCTATTTTTCTGAGTCCTAGAGTAACCTTTCTCGAGGACTTATCGTGCGAACCCTCCTTGGGGATCCATATGAAACTCGATTTTGATTTTCCCGCTCTTGTTTTTTCAAAATATTATCTCTCTCTTTTCAAAGAGGACATTTCTCGGGAAGTTTTTAACGTTGATTCTGTCATGACCGATTTTGACCCCAACAGTTAGCCCTCTAGCTCGTTAGAATTGTAAGGTTGTAGCGAGCGGTTTTGCAGGTTTGGTAAGATAGGCGGAATCAACGGTTGAAAAGGTCCTTTGAAAGTGTTCTACTTATTCCTCTAAAAGCGGAATGCAGCAGAATTGGGGATGCGCCTTGTGAAGGCTGCCTACGTACCCTTGTTGAAGAGATCAAGCCTTTCGTAGTTCGTCCTGGAGTTAAGGTTCTTACTTCCTGTTTTCCAGCGAGACATTTATGGTTTAGCTGTGTGTCGTGTAGAGATTATCAGGCATATTTCTGCCAACAGCATCGTATATTGGACCTTTGTCGGCCTCGAGACTAGCCTCATAAGCTGTTTATTTTGGTCGAATATGGCAAAATTTATGCATCGTATATTGAATCAGGCATATTTCTGCCAACAGCTGTTTGTCTTTCGCAATGTTTCGATCAAGCGTTTTGTGGCCATGAGTTAAGAGTAATCCGACCCCTCCTACTTCTAGCGCCAAACTATGGGAACCGAAATTCACACTATCGATTTTTCGTAAATTAAGGAAGTCAAGAAACCCTAAATTTCCCCTGAGGTCCCGAATTCTCCACGAGAGCCAATGACAAGTAATCGAGTAAACGCGGAAAGTATGAAAATATAAGAAAACGGATTTAGAAAACAATTGATCTTTATTTTGAATTTGAGTACGAGTGCTCCAGAGACAAAAGCGTACATGAAGCTTGTCTTGAAACGGTATCACAAAGGAATTCGTATAACACAAGAAGTAGAACAAGACTAAGTCTGCTAGCTCTACCAGCTATGTCGAGAGAAACTTATGTGTCTGCAACTCGCTTAGCAATAGATGAAAAAGACGAAAAAGGTTTGAAGGAATTTGGACTGGACCTTAAGAAAGGCTGCCTATGTACCCCTTTCGAGGATCAAGTCGGACGTAGTTCAATTAAAAGAGTGAAGCAAGAGACCGAACTGCCGGAGCGAGTTCGTCTGGTAATCAAGTGTCTGTCATAGAAACCATGCTTGTCAAGAATAAATCTTAGGGTTTCTAAGTGCAATGAGTTGTAGAGTCTAAGCAAATCAGAATCGTCTAACAAAGATGGAGAAACGTCTGAGTATAACTCTGTTGTTCTAGCCACCTAAGTTCTAAGTTCTTCTAAGCTAACATGATTTCTCGAGGTCTAAATATTCTGCCCCTCTACCTTTTGCTTTAGATCCCCTTATATATGTCTTCTGGGTCGGTTCCCCTTTCCTTTTTTACTCCTAGGTCGAGTTTATCGTTTCGTGGAAATATTCCTTTTTATGTCGATCTTCATCATTATCTTGGAAACTTGACATTTATCTTCCGAACTTAACATTCATCTCTTTCTGCAAGATAAAAGATAGATCGTCATTTCAATTGGGCTCTTTTTCGTGTAAAACCGCGAGTGGGTTTCTAGCCGAGTTTTAGACCTTCTCGGGCTGTTTTTCGACTTAAGTGTTTTCACGATTTTGTTGAAATAGCAGTTCTGAAATGACGTCGATTCCGACAAGAGTTCAAATTTTTCATATAATGCAAGCAACCTTAGGTGTTTAGTTAACCGTTGCAGTTTTACACGATATATTTGCACTTTATACGAGGAAACAAGTTCTTGCGGTAAAGTTCCAAAGTCAATTCTGATCATGACAAAACAAGAACGAGTTCGATCCGGTTTTGAAGGAAGGAATTAAGAGGACATGATGAAAATGGATTGATGCATTGAAATCGCCGAATGGGCGAGTTGGATTGAATGTCCGACCCAACTCGCCGAACGGACGAGTTGGTCATCTTGTTTGATCCAACACGCCCATTCGGCGAGTTGGACTGGTCCAACTGGCCGAAAGGGCAAGTTGGTCGCCTTGTTCGATCCAACTCGCCGAAGGGGCAAGTTGGTCGCCTTGTTTGATCCAACTCGCCGAACGGGCGAGTTGGTCAGCCCATGTTGCCAACTCGCCCGTTCAGCGAGTTCGACTATTTCAACTCGCCAAATGGGCGAATTGGTTGGCCCACGCTGCCCAACTTGCCAATCAGGCGAGTAGGTTGGCTTGTGCGGTCCAACTTGCCCGTTCGGCGAGTTGGACGTCTTGCTTGGCAACTATTCCATCCAGTGAGTTGGACTATAAAGCCTTATAATCTTTTTGTTCTTTCGATGCTCGGGGATCCATTTGTTTGAGTCCTAGAGTAACCTTTCTTGAGGACTTATCGTGCGAACCCTCCTTTGGGATCCATACGAAACTTGATTTCAATTTTCCCACTCTTATTTTTTTCAAAATATTATCTCTGTCTTTTCAAAGAGGACATTTTTTGGGAAGTTTCTGATGTTGGTTCTGTCATGACCGATTTTGACCCCAACACGGAATATTCCCGTATCTTCTAGATTTTCATAATTATCTAGGAAATATTATTATTTAACTTCCGGATTTTGATATTTATCTCTCCTAAGAATAAATATAGACCGTCGTAACACCACTAGGCTTGGTTTCGTATGTAATCGTAAGCGGGCCTTTAGTCGCGTTTTAGGCCTCTCGGGCCGTTTTTCCGACTATGAGTGTTTTTTCGATTTCTCTGAAAGAACGTCTTTGATGCGACGTCGATTTTATGCAAGGGTTCAAACTTCTCATATTGCTTTGGCAACTTTGGTTTTAAGTCAACCGTTGCCGTTTTATACGATCGATTTGAAGTTATACGAAAAACGATACTTCGCGGCTTTTATCGTAAAGTTCCAACGGTAAATTCGATTGATATTCGAGAGAGAAGCCAAGGAGTGTGGTCTCACTTGCCATATGGTAACCTGTGAGCTGTATTTGGTGACTTGGGGTGCGTCTAGCGACTCTTACTTGTTTTAATTGTAAAATCTCAATGGAAACTCTGATTGAGACGAAACAAAAAATTATTTCGATCACGACTCGAAGAAAAATAGAAACGAGAGACAAATCTTGCCATATGGCGAACCAAAATTGGAGAGCCGAGGTCGCCATATGGTGATCCGGTCTTTGAAAGGTCAGGTTGCCACATGGCAACTCGGACTCGGAGAGCCTAGGTCGCCATATAGCGACCCTGACTCGGAGAGCCTAGGTCGCCATATGGCGACCAAGAGCGTGTTGGTCTAGGTCGCCATATGGCGACCCGGATTGTAAACTTGGTGCGCAGGTTTCCATATTGCGAGTCGTACCTTGCGTGTGCAGGTTGCCATATGGCAACATGTGCTTTGCGTGTGTGGGTTGCCATATGGCGACACGTTCTTTGCGAGTGTGGGTCGCTATATGGCGAACCGTGCTTTGTGATTGTGGGTCACCATTCTTGGCGAGTGTAGGTCACCATATGGTGACCCGGTTCATTAAAGTCCAGGTCGCCATATGACGACCTAGGTTGGAGGTGCTTTTGTTCTTTCCGAAACACTCTTTTGATAAGTTACTTCTAGAAGTCGTAACCTTAGTTGGTGATTTCGAGATAACCGTTTTGGACCTCAACAGTTAGCCCCAGTCGGCAAAATTTTGGAGATGATTTTTGCGGACGAGTAGTGTGTTTTAATTGCAATCACGACCTAGAGTACTTTTCTGAGAATTTTTTCAAGGCTAGTTTATTGCGGAGATTATCCCTCCTTACTTTTCTATAAGTAGTGAATTCTCATTCCTCATTCTCTTCGCACCTTCTCATTTATTTAAGCTACCTTTGCCTTCTCTCTAAAAATTCGTAAGAAAGATGTCTTCTTCCAAAGATGACAAGAAAAATTGTGACGTCTAGATTAGCAATTCCACTCTTTCTGCGAGTCCTTTGAAATCGGCTCCTCCTGGAACTGTGTCGGCCTACGCAGCTGGTTTCTTATCCTTCCAGGATAAGCTTGCACGACGTAGCACTGAGAAGGAGATTAGCCATTCTTTGGTCGCACATTCTTCGGAGAATTAGGTTCAGCCTACAGGCTCGTCCACGACGCTCGTTCATGTTCAGGATAGGGAACATGCTCCAGAATCGATGTCCCCTCCTTTGGCTAAACGGGAAACCGTTTTGGGGTTGCCTGCTCCTAGTGCTGCTCTGATCGTCCCACCGAAATCTCAAAAAAGAAACCCTCATGCCGGCGAGAAGGCTAAGGGGAAAAGATGTGCTAAAGGCGGAGAAGGCGATTTTGCGCCGCATGAGGATATGGCTCGAGTGCGCTGCCACAGTATCGTGTCAAGGTTTGTTTCAAAGATCTTCCTGTTAACATGTTTCACCCTTCTCTAACCCTTTATTTGTCTTGTGCAGTTCGTATCTTTAATCAATGGGATGGTAAATGAATGTGGGTCAGAAGTTGAGCGTGTTACGAGGGAGTTAGTGGAGTCTCAAGAAGAGTCATCGGCGTTCGAGAAGAAGTTAAAGGTTATTGAAGATGCTCATTCCAATTGAGGTGTCCCACTTCGAGACTCGGATCTGCGAGGTCGAGCGAGACCTCGGTAAGACTGCTAGCTTCCTGCTCAAGGTGAAGCAGGTCAGGAAGATGAAAGCTTCGGTGGCTCGTCAGCTCCAGCATCGTCTCTAGAGCGAAGAAGGATTGATGGATCGTGGGATCGAGGAAGCCAAGATGGCCCTTCGCGCTGAGTTTGAGAGCCGCTTGGCGAGAATTGCTGGTTCCTCCAACTCCTTGACAGCTATCCAAAGTAGTGATCTGTCTCTCGTGGCCATTGAAGGAGGAATTGGCGAGGACCGGATGTCCAGGGTGACGCGTCTCTATCTCCACGAGCCAAGGAATCCCGGCATTCGACGCACAAAGAAGAGTTGAGGGTTGCTGAGGGTGATTTCGACACGACCCTTAGCATTCTGAGATCAGAGTGTGTCATTCCGTCGTGCTCGGGCGATGCAGGAGGGTAGAATGCCATGGTTGTCGAAGGCGCAGCCCTAAACTCGAATGAGGTGATGGTCAAAGGTGAGGTTGCAGGAACTGGTGACGAGTGAGGTTACAGTCTCGTATGAGACTTTTTATCATTTTTATGTTTTCGATTATGTTTGGATCAGCCAAGTGTGACCTTGTTTTTATTTTGGGACTAGTCGCGTGTGGCTTTGAATCCCTGCCGCTTTGCGGCTTTCTCATGAATGGACCAAACTTTATATTGAAAGGATTTGAGATTTAAGACTGTGTCTACTAGCTGCGTGTAGAAGGAAGATTATGAGTTGTCATCTCATAACCTAACACTTCTTTGTAGAATGTTCTATTTGTTGCTCGTTCGAGCTGTGCAAAAAAGTTCTGTGAGCTTTTAGATGTGAACGAAGAGCCATGCTTTCAGGATCTCATATCTTTCTATATTCATGCCTTGAAACGTTAGAGACCAGTGTATTGGGTTTAGGGCAAGACCTAGGTTTACTCTCGGTTAAGGCTGTGCGATGACTAATCGGCTTTCGTTTTGTGTGTTGTGATTTCAACCTGATTATGTACCGCTTTAAAGTCTGCGATATGTTCTCGGCTTATACGACTTGTATGGTCAGAATCGAGCATATCTTCGAGGACAATTTTTAAGTCTCCCGAAAGTGCTGACAAAATATTATGGATTTCTTTTATATTGCTATTATCCTTGTGTCAGATGTATGAGAGCTATCCTTGTGAGATAACTTAGTCTGTTTTGGATGTTGCAAGTTCGTTGTGATCAGCACCAAACTTATTGGTAGATATTACTGTTCTTGTGCTTTCGCTAAAGACAAGTGATGCGGACTGCTTTTTGGGATAAGGATTTTGTTTGGAGTGTTTTGATGAAAAAGGGTTCCTCGCGCGTTGGCGACGTCTCGCCAAACCGAGGGTTCAATTTTTCTTATGTTGCATCTTGCAACAAGATTGTTTGCGGTGTTGTATGTGGAAGACCGTCGTTCTTACATTGATTTTTGGGCGAAGTAAATTACAACATTTGACGTTTTCATGATAGAAGAATTTTGCGAGAAAAAACTCACGTTTTTGTTTTTGAAAAACTTTTAGAAAACATCGAGTACAGGAGCAGATATTTTTACATTTTTCAAAGTATACGAGTATACGTATACGTACCCACTCCCCCCTCCATTTTATAGAGAGGGGGCAGTTGAACTCGTCTTGCGACGAATTGCCTACGTATCTTTTGCACTCGTAGTTCAGTTTTAAGCTAATGCTTAGTGATAGTTTTTTTAGGTGCATCGCATTCCAGCTAGGAACCTTGACGTCCTGCATGTTTGCTATTTCGTAAGCGCCTGGTCGCACTACTTTATGAGTTTGTACGGTCCTTCCCAGTTTGCTCCGACTTTCCCTGCTTTTCGCTCGGCAGTGTTTTGGAAAACCTTTCGTAGGACTAAGACTCCTTTTTTGAACCTGCGGCTGCGCACGTTGAATTTTTCTACCTTTTGGCTGCTTGTTGATAGTTTTGAATTCGTATGAGTGTATGTTCCCGACGTTTGTTGATTAGGTCGATATCTGCAAGCAACATTACGTTGTTCAAATCTTCACGCTCTGGGAGCAGCCTCATGTGTATTCCGGGAAATCTGACTTCCGACGGGATAACTCATTATGCTCCTTAAACGAGGAGGAACGGGGTTTCCCCTATTGTTCATCTAGGAGTTTTCCGATGTGACCATAAGACTCCTTCTAGTTCCTTCTTGGCTTCTACGCGTTTTTTGAGTCCATCATGGATGGTCTTGTTAGTAATTTCAGCATGTCCATTGCATTGTGGATATATGATTTAGTCAATCGTATTTTCCACTTCTTGCAGAAGGCTTCGAATCTAGTCGATATGAATTGCGATCCATTGTCGGTTACGATTTTTTATGGGATGCCATACCTGCAGATAATGTTTCTCCACACGAAGATTTTGACCTGAGAGTCTTCGATGCTCGTGTAGGAGTCTGCTTTCACCCACTTCGAGAAAAAATGGTTAAGACAAGCAAGAAGTGTTTCTGTTTAGATCAATGCATGGGACCGATGATGTCCATGGACCATCGCATAAACGGGTACGGTGCCGAAATTGACGAGAGGACCTCCGCTAGTTGATGGATGGTGGGAGCGTGTCTCTGGCATTTTCGCATTTTCGTGCAAAATTCTTGCAGTCCGTGATCATTGTTGTCCAGTAGTAACCTTTGCGTTTAATTTTGACTGCAAGGGATCTTCTGCCGGAGTGGTTTCCACAGGATCCATAGTGAATTTCTCCCATTATCCCTCGCGCTTTCTCTCCTTCCATGCATGTCAGAAGTGGTCTAGAGAATCTCCATTTGTAGAGTTATCCTTCTACCATTACGTATCGCGCGGACTGGGCCTTAATTTTTCGGGCCGCTCATTTTTCTGCTGGGATTGTTCAGGCGGCGATGTATGCTAGGATGGTCTGCATCCATGGTTTGTCGAAACCGTAATCGTTTTTTTCATGTTCTTTTTACGGTTGGGAATCGACTTCATATTCCTCATCGCTGTGGGTCGATTAAGTTCACGACGATAGGTGGTACGATGCTAGGGTTCTCTATGAATTCCACGGGGATTACCCTACTTAGGCCGGGATCACAGCTGGACGCTAGTGCGGCCAAGGCATTTGCATGGGTGTTCTCCGCGCAAGGGATTCGTGTCAGAGTGAATTGATCAAAGCTTTGGGTTAACTCATGGACAACCTTCAAGTTGGTTTCCATTCTTTCATCTCTTGCCTCGTATTCTGCGCTGTACCGAGCTACCAGCTGCGAGTCGCAGTACACATAGATTTTGCGTATTTTAAGGCTGCAAGCCAGTCTTAAGCCAGCAATGAGAGCTTCATAGGGGATTCGTTGTCGGAAGCCTAGAAAATCAATCAAAATGATTGTTCCAGTACTTCCCCTGTTGGTGAAGTGACGTGCGTGTTTTAATTGTTCTAGCAGGGTATAAATATCCTAAAAAAATCACTATCAAATGAACCCTAGGCTTTAACAGACAATTAGTACTCTTGCCAAAAGAGATCAGGTGTAGTACTTAGGGATCGAATCCACAGAGATAAATGGCACACAATTGATTTTTTATTCCTAAAGATTAAGCTAGGTGAATATATATATGTTGGTTGGCAAACAATTAGTTAAGGGAATATTTCTTTTCAAGAAGTAGAGATGCAATATGGAAATATGCTAATAATGCAAATATAGAAATAATAAAAATATGGAAATATTCTAATAAACTAACTTGATGCAAATGTTAATATGCTGGATCTAGGATTTCAAGTTTAATGGATTATAGTGGAGTGGAAGCATAGATATGTAAATATACTAGAACTAAAATATTAACTATTCTGACCCTTTATCTCCAACTCTCGTATGCGAGCAACATGAAAGACCATCGATCGACGGATATGGCCTGATGTTAATCGACGGTGAAATCAGAAGGAAGTGTGAACGCGATTTGGTAAGTCCACCAGACTTGTTAGATCAGCTCTCGCATGCGCCTAACAGCCTAGTTAAATGTTGTCTGTTCTGGCACAAAACCAACTCTCGTAATCGTCTATGTCCTATTTGAGATCATGGACCTGTAAATACTCTAAAACATATCCTACACACATAATAGACCCTAAAAAGAGCCTAGAACAGGGCCTAAAACTGGTAATAAATAGGATATATCAACTCCCCCAAACTTAACCTTTTGCTTATCCTCAAGCAAACTAAGCCTGTGAAAGAGGTTTGAAAAGTTGAGACTCACATAATGTCTAACTTTCACCTTACTCAGTTGCAACCCCATCCTATTAAGTCAATCACAAAGAAACTTTATATGCCCTATCCTAGTATAGCAACCACCAGCATAAAATACTAGTTTGACTCACCCCTCTACTGATTTCATTTCTTTGCATAAAATAAAGTGTAGGCTTTAGCTTGGGAGTATCGATCAACGGACACATGAACTCTACCTTTGCAAGTATCTGAACAACTAGGCACAACTCTTCTCTGATTCCTTTCTCCCCCGCTTTCTCTCTGAATCTTTCTAGATCTCAAACTCAATGGACAATGATGCTGATATAGTACATTTTTTCCATCTCATTTTTGATTTTCCTCTTCTTTTTCTTTTCTTTTTTTTCTTTTTTTTTTCTTTTTTTTCTTTTCTTTTCTTTTCTTTTCTTTTTCTTCTGATTTTTGGGCAAATGTTTAGGTGGATAGTGAGGTCATCGGTAATGTACCTACCCCTCGCTTTCAATGATGTGTGATCGTTCCTCCGAATTAGAGTAATGGGGTCATATGTAATTTACCTACCCCTCTGCAGAAGGATGCTGAAGAGAAAGAGAGAAGGGGACAAAAGGTGCAATGACTTGTACCTACAGACTTTGCAGAAGAAATTCGATCCAGTGTACACCAAGCACCAAAGCAAGCAGATAATGTTAGGATTAATGTTGGAAATCAGCTTTGGTTCCTTCAAACTTTCTAAGCAACTGTGATATAGTGGCATGATGATCCACTTTGCTATCGCTTTCTCTTCTTTCCGTTCTTTCCTCGAGACTTGGCTGTTTTTGTCTCTGGGTGCTGTGATATCCGGGGGGTCTCGATAGATGAAAAGGGGGTGGTGTCAGTCACCACTGATACCAAAGGGACGCTCTCTACATCGCTTTTATCACTAAAGTCTTTCTGAGGAGTAGCTCTCGACAAAAGATCATAAGATACCTCAATGTCCGAAGCAAGATGCACCCAATTATCTGGTAGGACAGGGATATAAACTTCTGATATAGTGCAGGGAACCACAAGTTTCTCAGTGTTGGGTGTGTTTAGATCCTTAGGGACAAAAGTGTATGGGATCTCAGCCTTATACACTTTTTCCACAATTGGTCTCGCCTCAGTGTCACAAACAAGCAATGCATCTGTCAGTGAGTGTCGATCGCCCATCTGCTTCCATGCCGAGTTTGAAGTGTAAAGCGCATAACTCGATTTTTGACGTTCCTGAGGGGTGTCGACCGACAATTGGAGTCTGTGTCGGTCGATACAAAGATCAACTCTCTCAAATAAGAGACTGAATGCAGTACTTAAGGGTAATATCCACAAAGATTCGATATCTCACACAATAAACTTGAGTTTCAGACTACGCTAGGTCAGATAATATATAGAGTAATAAATAATAAAGCAAGTAATCAAAGAGTTGGTTGTTTGATGGAATGGTGGGAGCTAGATTTAGGGTTTCAGGCAAGTGGAATATAGAGGATAGAATCTAATGGTATCAATCCTAGAACTCGATATCTAATGTAAAAGACAACCAGCTCTCACTGCGAGTCTAATCTATTGATTAAGTCCTTGTTCCAACTCTCGTTTGTGAACTCCGAATGATCGTCGATCAATGCTATTGGACTAGCAATCGATCGATGTTGCTTAATTCAAGCATTACGACCTAATTTGATATGTTCACTAAGTTAATTAGACCAGCTCTCGCATGTATCTAACAACCTTGCTCAACATGATTCAATTCAAGTAATAGACCATGCTCTCATGTGCGTCTAACTATCCAATGATCAGGTTTCTAGTTAAATATTCTAGAAGCAAACAATAAGAACAATCTTGTGAAGTATACAACAAACATCCTAGCAATTCTATTGTTTATCTATCCATCAAAACCCTAGAAATCCTAAATCTAAGCAGATGGATCTACTCAGACATGATATTTGTCACATAAATCATAGATGAATATATGAAACTGCAATAGAATAAGTATAAAAAAAAAGGAGTTCCAAAAACCTTGGACCTGTTCCTCTCTTATCTGCTAACTAAGAACAATGAACAAAATAAAGCTTACAAAGCGTAGCCGTCAACAATGGCTTTGGAACACACATAAATAGGGTTTTAGGTCATCCATGGGTATACATTAATTTGTCGTAGCTTTTGGGCTTAAGTCAGTCTTGAAATATACTCGGCCCGTTTTTTTGGCACCGTTGATCGACACTAAGGCTGCGCCAACAATCAACACTCCTTCATATTCTAGACAACCTCTTCTTGCGAGGCAGACTGACCACTCTTCAGTAAAATGATTATAACTTCTGCTACAGAATACTGATTGTCCTCAAACTTGTGGGATTGGAAAACTAACTCAAATATTTATATTGTGGCACAATATGGGCTCAATATAACGGAGGTAAGATCTCTATCAATAGTTAATCATAAGATGTGTCTGTGCAGTTCTGCATCTCAAAAAGCTCTAGAGTCACTAAAGTTCTCTAGAACGTACCTGAACCTGAAAACACTCTAACACATACTCCAAACCCATATTATAGATTCTAAAAAGCATATATACCATGGCTTAAAAGTGGTAAAATCCATGGTATATCAACTCCCCTAGACTTATCATTTTGCTTGTCCTCAAGGAAAGAACACAATCCGAAAAAGGTTTGAAAACACAGAAACTCACAATATCTCTAACTTATCCTTATCATCTCTACTATGTTACAACAACATCAAATAAGTGTTAATCTTAAAGAAACTTTATATACCTTATCCTAGTATAGCAACCAAATTCATTCTACCAGCAACTTTAGCAAACACTAGTCTGACTCACTCCTCTACTAACCTCATTTTCTTGCATAAAATAGAAGTTCAGCCTTTACCCTGGAGTATCGAACAGAGGACACATGGACTCTTACCCCTGCAAGTATTCTGAACACACAGGTAATAGTCTTCTATGATCCCTTTCTTTCCTCTTTTCTCTCTTCTCTAGATCTTTTTAAGTATCAAACTCAATGGAAAATGATGCTGACAGAGTCCATCTTGCTATCTTTTTTTGATATTTTATTTTATTTTTTAGTTTTTTTTTGACAAAGTGTAGGCAAATAGTGGGGTAATCGGTAATGTACCTACCCCTCGCTTCCAACGATGTGTGATCACTACTTTGAATTAGAATATTGGGGTCATCGGAAAAATACCTACCCCTCTGAATCTCAGGAAATCATCTCAATTTTTTTTTAATTTCTTTTTATAGATGCCGAAGAGAGAGTGAGAAGGGAATCAGAAGCACATTGACTTTTACCTTCCAGATCTGCAGGAGGAATTCGATCCAATGTATGCTAAACCCCAAAGCAAGAAAATAAGTCAGTATTAGGTTGGAGGTTAGCTTCGGTTCCTTACAAAATTTCTAAGCAAGTGTTTTATAGTGGCAGGATGATCCACTTTGGTATCTCTAGTAATCTCTCCAAGCAAAAAGTTTAAGAATGACGCTATAGAGTGGTTAGTGAACAAGTAAAAATATAAATCTGATTATAATCCCTTATTGACTTAATAAATTTTTGAAAAACTTATATAGATATAGCAAATACAAGCTCAAAACAATAAATAGTATCAAAGAACCTCCCCAGACTTAAATAACGTTGTCCCTAGTGTTATCCCGTCTTGGTTTGGTTAGGATAAATAAATCATAAGGACAACATTTAACAAGGAAAAACAAATTACCTGCTTACTGATGGTGACCGTTGATCGTCACATTTAAGTGGTGATCGATCAATGCTTGGTTTGCTCTGTCGATCGACATTGATCAGGTGTGGGTCGGTTCTATGTGTAGACTATCTTCCTCAGATCTTTTTAATGATTTTTTTCATACCTATAGATAAAATAAATACAAACATTAATAAAAAACTGAAAATAAAATAAATTTTAAAACTTACCCAACAGTGGGTTGCCTCCCACTCAGCGCCTATTTTCAGTCATTAGCTTGAATTTGGAATTCAGGTTGTTCCAGCGGAGATTGGGAACTTGATTCAGCCTCTTGTTCTTGCAGTCAATGAAGATTTTCGCAGAAGCTTCTCCTTTCTCTTTCAGCAATGGAGTAACAAGCACTCGAATCCTGGCAAAAGGCTCTGAACCTCCTCTGCTGCCCATTTTGTACTCAATGTACCCATATGAGTAAGTCTGGGGAACCATTGTCAAGAAGTCTGCATACTTCTTTTTGATTTCCTGCCTATTTTTTCTCTTTCTCTTCTTTCCGTTCTTTCACCGAGACTTGGCTGTTTTTGTCTCTGGGTGCTGTGATAACCGGGTGGGGGTGTCGATCGATGAAAAGGGGGTGGTGTCAGTCAACACTGATACCAAAGGGACGCTCTCTACATCGCTTTTATTATTAGTCTTTCTGAGGAGTTGCTATCGACAAAATAACATAAGATACTTCAATGTACGAAGCAAGATGCACCCATTTATCTGGTAGGACAGGGACATAAACTTCCGATATAGTGCAGGGAACCACAAGTTTCTCAGTGTTGGGTGTGTCCACAATTGGTCTTGCCTCAGTCTCACAAACAAGCAATGCATCTGTCACTGAGTGTCGATCGCCTCTCTGCTTCCATGCCGAGTCTGTAGTGTAAAGCATATAACTAGATGTTTTGACGTTCCTGAGGTGTCTCGACCGACAACAGGAGTCTGTGTCGGTCGATGCTGAGATCCACTTTGTAAAATAAGAGATTGGTTGTAGTACTTAAGGATCGTATCAACAAAGACTCAATATCTCACACAATAAACTTGAGTTTCATACAACGCTAGGTGAAATTATATATAGAGTAATAAATAATAAAGCAAGTAATCAAGGATTTTGTTGTTTGATGGAAGGGTGGGAGCTAGACTTAGGGTTTCAGGCAAGTGGACTATAAGGGATATAATCTAATGGTATCAATCCTACGACTCGATATCTATTGTAAAAGACGACCAGCTCCGGCTGCGAGTCTAATCTATTGAGTAAATCCTTGTTCCAACTCTGTTATGTGAACTCGGAATGATCGTCGATCGATGCTATTGGACTAGCAATCGTTTAATGGTTTCTTAATTCAAGAACTAAGACCTAATTTGATATGTTCACTAAGTTAATTAAACCAGCTCTCACATGTATCTAACAACCTAGCTCATTAGGTTTCAGTTAAAGTAATAGTACATGCTCTCGCGTGCGTCTAACTATCCTTAGATCAGGTTTCTAGCTAATTAATCTAGAATCAAGCAATAAAAACAATCCTTTGAAGGATACAATAAACACCCTAGCAATTCTATTGTTTGTCTAATCCTTCAAAACCCTAGAAATCCTAAATTTAAGCAGGTGGATCATAGATGAATAGATGAAATTGCAATAGAATAAATATAAAAAACAAAGGAGTTCCAAGAACCCTAAAGGAGTTCCTATCTTCTCTGATAACTAAGAACATTACAAAGCGTAGGAGTCAACAATGGCTTTGAAACACACATAAATAGGGTTTTAGGTCGTCCATGGGTATACGGTAATTTATGGTATATTCTAGGCTTAAGACGGTATTGAAATATACTCGGCCCGTTTTCTGGCACCGTTGATCGACACTAAGGCTGCGCCATCGATAGACACTCATTCATCTTCTAGACAGCTTTTTCTTGCGAGGCATACTGACCACTTTTCAGTAAAACGATTATAACTTCTGAAACATGATGCTGATTGACCTCAAACTGGTGGAATTCGAAAGCTAACTCAAATATTTATCTTGTGGCACAATATGGGCTCAATATAACGGTGGTGATATCTCATCAATAGCTAAATATATGATGTGTCTGTGCAGTTCTGCATCTAAAAAAGCTCCAGAGTCACTACAGTTCTCTAGAACGTATCTGAACCTGAAAACACTTTAAAACATGCTCCAAACCCATATTATAGATTCTAAAAAGAACATATACCATGGCTTAAAAGTGGTAAAATCCATGGTATATCAACTCCTTTAGACTTATCATTTTGCTTGTCCTCAAGCAAAGAATATCACAATCCGAAAAAGGTTTCAAAACACAGGGACTCACAATATATCTAACTTATCCTTATCATCTCTAATATGTTGCAACCACATCAAATAAATGTTAATCTTAAAGAGACTATATATACCTTATCCTAGTATAACAACCAAATTCATTCTACCAGCAACTTTAGCAAACACTAGTCTGCTCACTCCTCTACTAACCTCATATCTTGCATAAAATAAAAGTTCAGACTTTACCTTAGGAGTATTGATCAGAGGACACATGGACTCTTACCCCAGAAAGTATTCTGAACACACAGGTAATAGTCTTCTCTGATCCCTTTCTTTCCTCTTTTCTTTCTTCTCTCGATCTTTTTAAATATCAAACTCAATGGAAAATGATGCTGACACAGTCCATCTTGCTATCTTATCTTTGGTATTATTTTTTTTTACAAAGTGTAGGCGAATAGTGGGGTCATCAGTAATGTACCACCCCTTGCTTCCAACGTTGTGTGATCATTCCTTTGAATTGAAATAGTGGGGTCATCATAAATGTACCTACCCCTCTGTATCTCATGAAATCATCTCAAGTTGTTTTTCTTTTTATAGATGCCAAAGAGAGCGAGAGAAGGGAATCAGAAGCACACAAAATTTTACCTTCCATATTTTCAGGAGGAATTCGATCCAATGTATGATAAACCCGAAAGTAAGCAAATAAGTCAGTATTAGGTTGGAGGTTAGCTTCGTTTCCTTCAAACTTTCTAAGCAAGTGTGATATAGTGGATGGATGATCCACTTTGTATCTCTAGTACTCTCTGCAAGTAGCAAGTCTAAGATTTGTGTTATAGAGTGGTTAGTGAACAAGTAAAAATATAAACTGATTATAATCCCCATATTGACTCAATAAAATTTTTGAAAAACTTTTATAGATGTAGAAAATAAAATCTCAAAACAATAAATATTATCAACGAACCTTCCCATACTTAAATAACATTGTCCCTAGTGTTATCCTGTCTTGGTTTGGTTAGGATAAATAAATCATAAGGACAAAATTTTAAAAGGAAAAACGATATACCTGGTGATGGTGACCGTCGATCGTCACATTTAAGTGGTGATCGATGGATGCTCGGTTTGCTCTGTCGATCGACAATGATCAGGTGTTGGTTGGATTTATGTGTATACTATCTTCCTCAGATCTTTTTTTATTATTTTTTCATACCTACAAATAAAATAAATACGAAAATTAAGAAAAACTGAAAATATAATAAATTTTAAAACTTACCCAACAGTGGGTTGCCTCCCACTCAGAGCTTATTTTCAGTCATTAGCTTGACTTTGGAATTCAGGTTTTTCCACCGGAGATTGGGAACTTGCTACAGCCTCTTTTTCTTGCAGTCAATGAAGATTTTCGCAGAAGCTTCTCCTTTCTCTTTCAGCCCTGGAGTAACAAGAACTCGAATCCTGGCAAAAGGCTCTGAACCTCCAATGCTGCGCACTTTGTACTCAATGTACCCATCGGAGTCAGTCTGAGGAACCAGTGTCAAGAAGTCTGCATACTTCTTTTTGGTTTTCTGCTTCTTTTTCCTCTTTCTCTTCTTTCTATTATTTCTCCGAGACTTGGCTGTTTTTGTCTCTGGGTGTTGTGATATCTGAGGGGTGTCGATCGATGTGAAGGGGGTGGTGTCAGTCAACACTGATACTTATGGGAGGCTCTCTACATCGCTTTTATTAGTAAAGTCTTTATGAGGAGTAGCTGGCGACAAAATATCATAAGATACCTCAATGTACGAAGCAAGATGCACCCAGAAGCAAGATGCACCCCTTTATCTGGTAGGACATGGACTTAAACTTCAGATATAGTGCAGGGAACCACAAGTTTTTCAGTGTTGGGTGTGTTTATATGCTTAGGGACAAAAGCGTATGGGATCCCAGCCTTGTACAATTTTTCCACAATTGGTCTCGCCTCAGTCTCACAAACAAGCAATGCATCTGTCAGTGAGTTTCGATCGCCTCTCTGCTTCCATGCCGATTCTGTAGAGTAATGCAGATAACTCAATTTTTTGACGTTCTTGAGGTGTGTCAACCGACAACAGGAGTCTGTGTCGGTCGATTCAGAGATCAACTCTCTCAAATAAGAGATTGATTGCAGTACTTAAGGATCGTATCTACAGAGAATCGATATCTCACACAATAGACTTGATTTTTATACTACGCTAGGTCATATAATATATAGAGTAATAAATAATAAAGCAAGTAATACACGAGGTTGTTGTTTGATGGAAGGGTGGGAGCTAGACTTAGTGTTTCAGGCAAGTGGACTATAGAGGATAGAATCTAATGGTATCAATCCTAGGACTCGATATCTAATGTAAAAGACGATCAACACTCATTGCGAGTCTAATCTATTGACTAAGTCCTTGTTCCAACTCTCGTATGTGAACTCGGAATGATTGTCGATGGATGCTATTGAACTAGCAATCGTTCGATGGTTTCTTAATTCAAGCATTACGACCTAATTTGAGATGTTCACTAAGTTAATTAAACCAGCTCTCGCATGTATCTAACAACCTTGCTCAACAGGTTTCATTTCCAGTAATAGACCATGCTCTCGCGTGCGTCTAACTATCCTATTATCAGGTTTCTAGTTAATTACAATAGAAGCAAGGAATAAGAACAATCCTATGAAGGATACAATAAACACCGTAGAAACTCTATTGTTTGTCTAATCCATCAAAACCCTAGAAATCCTAAATCTAAGCAGGTGGATCTGCTCAGACATGATATTTGTCACATAATCATAGATGAATAGATGAAATTTCAATAGAATAAATATAAAAACAAAGGAGTTCCAAGAACCCTAAAGGAGTTCCTCTCTTCTATGCTAACAAAGAACAATGAACAGAATAAAGCTTACAAAGAGTAGCCATCAACAATGGCTTCGAAACACACATAAATAAGGTTTTAGGTCGTCCATGGGTATACGGTTATTTGTGGTATCTTCAAGGCTTAAGCCGGTATTGAAATATACTCCGCCTGTGTTTCTGGCACCGTTGATCGACACTAAGGCTGCGCCATCAATCAACACTCATTCATCTTCTAGACATCTTCTTATTGCGAGGCATACTGACCACTCTTCAGTAAAACGATTATAACTTCTGAAACATGATGCTGATTGACGTCAAACAGGTGGAATTCGAAAGCTAAATCAAATATTTATCTTGTGGCACAATATGGGCTCAATATAACGATGGTAAGATCTCCATCAATAGCTAAACATATAATGTGTCTGTGCAGTTCTGCATCTCAAAAAGCTCCAAAGTCACTAAAGTTCTCTAGAACGTACCTGAATCTGAAAACACTTTAAAACATGCTCCAAACCCATATTATAGATTCTAAAAAGCACATATACCATGGCTTAAAAGTGGTAAAATCCATGGTATATCAACTCCTCTACACTTATCATTTTGCTTGTCCTCAAGCAAAGAATATCACAATCTGAAAAAGGTTTCAAAACACAGGGACTCACAATATCTCTAACTTATCCTTATCATCTCTACTATGTTGCAACCACATCAACTAAATGTTAATCTTAAAGAGACTATATATACCTTATCCTAGTATAACAACCACATTCATTCTACCAGGAACTTTAGCAATCACCAGTCTGCTCACTCTGTACTAACCTCATATCTTGCATAAAATAAAAGTTCAGACTTTACCTTAGGAGTATCGATCAGAGGACACATGGACTCTTACCCCAGCAAGTATTCTGAACACACAAGTAATAGTCTTCTCTGATCCCTTTCTTTTCTCTTTTTTTCTCTTCTCTCGATCTTTTTAAATATCAAACTCAATAGAAAATGATGCTGACACAGTCCATCTTGCTATCTTATCTTTGGTATATTTTTTTTTTTTACAAAGTGTAGGCGAATAGTGGGGTCATCAGTAATGTACCCACCCCTCTCTTCCAACGATATGTGATCATTCCTTTGAATTGTAATAGTGGGGTCACCATAAAAGTACCTACCCCTCTGCATCTCATGAAATCATCTCAATTTGTTTTTCTTTTTATAGATGCCAAAGAGAGCGAGAGAAGGGAATCAGAAGCACACAGACTCTTACCTTCCATATTTTCAGGAGGAATTCTATCCAATGTATGCTAAGCCCAAAAGTAAGCAAATAAGTCAGTATTAGGTTGGAGGTTAGCTTCGGTTCCTTCAAACTTTCTAAGCAAGTGTGATATAGTGGCCGGATGATCCACTTTGGTATCTCTAGTACTCTCTGCATGTAGCAAGTCTAAGAATTGTGTTATAGAGTGGTTAGTGAACAAGTAAAAATATAATCAGATTATAATCCCCATATTGACTCAATAAAATTTTTGAAAAACTTTTATAGATGTAGAAAATAAAATCTCAAAACAATAAATATTATCAACGAACCTTCCCATACTTAAATAACATTGTCCCTAGTGTTATCCTGTCTTGGTTTGGTTAGGATAAATAAATCATAAGGACAAAATTTAGAAAGGAAAAACAATATACCTGGTGATGGTGACCGTTGATCGTCACATTTAAGTGGTGATCGATGGATGCTCGGTTTGCTCTGTCGATCGACAATGATCAGGTGTCGGTTGGATTTATGTGTATACTATCTTCCTCAGATCTTTTTTTATTATTTTTTCATACCTACAAATAAAATAAATACGAAAATTAAGAAAAACTGAAAATATAATAAATTTTAAAACTTACCCAACAGTGGGTTGCCTCCCACTCAGAGCTTATTTTCAGTCATTAGCTTGACTTTGGAATTCAGGTTTTTCCACCGGAGATTGGGAACTTGCTACAGCCTCTTTTTCTTGCAGTCAATGAAGATTTTCGCAGAAGCTTCTCCTTTCTCTTTCAGCCCTGGAGTAACAAGAACTCGAATCCTGGCAAAAGGCTCTGAACCTCCAATGCTGCGCACTTTGTACTCAATGTACCCATCGGAGTCAGTCTGAGGAACCAGTGTCAAGAAGTCTGCATACTTCTTTTTGGTTTTCTGCTTCTTTTTCCTCTTTCTCTTCTTTCTATTATTTCTCCGAGACTTGGCTGTTTTTGTCTCTGGGTGTTGTGATATCTGAGGGGTGTCGATCGATGTGAAGGGGGTGGTGTCAGTCAACACTGATACTTATGGGAGGCTCTCTACATCGCTTTTATTAGTAAAGTCTTTATGAGGAGTAGCTGGCGACAAAATATCATAAGATACCTCAATGTACGAAGCAAGATGCACCCAGAAGCAAGATGCACCCCTTTATCTGGTAGGACATGGACTTAAACTTCAGATATAGTGCAGGGAACCACAAGTTTTTCAGTGTTGGGTGTGTTTATATGCTTAGGGACAAAAGCGTATGGGATCCCAGCCTTGTACAATTTTTCCCAATTGGTCTCGCCTCAGTCTCACAAACAAGCAATGCATCTGTCAGTGAGTTTCGATCGCCTCTCTGCTTCCATGCCGAGTCTGTAGAGTAATGCAGATAACTCAATTTTTTGACGTTCTTGAGGTGTGTCAACCGACAACAGGAGTCTGTGTCGGTCGATTCAGAGATCAGCTCTCTCAAATAAGAGATTGATTGCAGTACTTAAGGATCGTATCTACAGAGAATCGATATCTCACACAATAGACTTGATTTTTATACTACGCTAGGTCATATAATATATAGAGTAATAAATAATAAAGCAAGTAATACACGAGGTTGTTGTTTGATGGAAGGGTGGGAGCTAGACTTAGTGTTTCAGGCAAGTGGACTATAGAGGATAGAATCTAATGGTATCAATCCTAGGACTCGATATCTAATGTAAAAGACGATCAACACTCATTGCGAGTCTAATCTATTGACTAAGTCCTTGTTCCAACTCTCGTATGTGAACTCGGAATGATTGTCGATGGATGCTATTGAACTAGCAATCGTTCGATGGTTTCTTAATTCAAGCATTACGACCTAATTTGAGATGTTCACTAAGTTAATTAAACCAGCTCTCGCATGTATCTAACAACCTTGCTCAACAGGTTTCATTTCCAGTAATAGACCATGCTCTCGCGTGCGTCTAACTATCCTATTATCAGGTTTCTAGTTAATTACAATAGAAGCAAGCAATAAGAACAATCCTATGAAGGATACAATAAACACCGTAGAAACTCTATTGTTTGTCTAATCCATCAAAACCCTAGAAATCCTAAATCTAAGCAGGTGGATCTGCTCAGACATGATATTTGTCACATAATCATAGATGAATAGATGAAATTTCAATAGAATAAATATAAAAACAAAGGAGTTCCAAGAACCCTAAAGGAGTTCCTCTCTTCTATGCTAACTAAGAACAATGAACAGAATAAAGCTTACAAAGAGTAGCCATCAACAATGGCTTCGAAACACACATAAATAAGGTTTTAGGTCGTCCATGGGTATACGGTTATTTGTGGTATCTTCAAGGCTTAAGCCGGTATTGAAATATACTCCGCCTGTGTTTCTGGCACCGTTGATCGACACTAAGGCTGCGCCATCAATCAACACTCATTCATCTTCTAGACATCTTCTTATTGCGAGGCATACTGACCACTCTTCAGTAAAAAGATTATAACTTCTGAAACATGATGCTGATTGACGTCAAACAGGTGGAATTCGAAAGCTAAATCAAATATTTATCTTGTGGCACAATATGGGCTCAATATAACGATGGTAAGATCTCCATCAATAGCTAAACATATAATGTGTCTGTGCAGTTCTGCATCTCAAAAAGCTCCAAAGTCACTAAAGTTCTCTAGAACGTACCTGAATCTGAAAACACTTTAAAACATGCTCCAAACCCATATTATAGATTCTAAAAAGCACATATACCATGGCTTAAAAGTGGTAAAATCCATGGTATATCAACTCCTCTACACTTATCATTTTGCTTGTCCTCAAGCAAAGAATATCACAATCTGAAAAAGGTTTCAAAACACAGGGACTCACAATATCTCTAACTTATCCTTATCATCTCTACTATGTTGCAACCACATCAACTAAATGTTAATCTTAAAGAGACTATATATACCTTATCCTAGTATAACAACCACATTCATTCTACCAGGAACTTTAGCAATCACCAGTCTGCTCACTCTGTACTAACCTCATATCTTGCATAAAATAAAAGTTCAGACTTTACCTTAGGAGTATCGATCAGAGGACACATGGACTCTTACCCCAGCAAGTATTCTGAACACACAAGTAATAGTCTTCTCTGATCCCTTTCTTTTCTCTTTTTTTCTCTTCTCTCGATCTTTTTAAATATCAAACTCAATAGAAAATGATGCTGACACAGTCCATCTTGCTATCTTATCTTTGGTATATTTTTTTTTTTTACAAAGTGTAGGCGAATAGTGGGGTCATCAGTAATGTACCCACCCCTCTCTTCCAACGATATGTGATCATTCCTTTGAATTGTAATAGTGGGGTCACCATAAAAGTACCTACCCCTCTGCATCTCATGAAATCATCTCAATTTGTTTTTCTTTTTATAGATGCCAAAGAGAGCGAGAGAAGGGAATCAGAAGCACACAGACTCTTACCTTCCATATTTTCAGGAGGAATTCTATCCAATGTATGCTAAGCCCAAAAGTAAGCAAATAAGTCAGTATTAGGTTGGAGGTTAGCTTCGGTTCCTTCAAACTTTCTAAGCAAGTGTGATATAGTGGCCGGATGATCCACTTTGGTATCTCTAGTACTCTCTGCATGTAGCAAGTCTAAGAATTGTGTTATAGAGTGGTTAGTGAACAAGTAAAAATATAATCAGATTATAATCCCCATATTGACTCAATAAAATTTTTGAAAAACTTTTATAGATGTAGAAAATAAAATCTCAAAACAATAAATATTATCAACGAACCTTCCCATACTTAAATAACATTGTCCCTAGTGTTATCCTGTCTTGGTTTGGTTAGGATAAATAAATCATAAGGACAAAATTTAGAAAGGAAAAACAATATACCTGGTGATGGTGACCGTCGATCGTCACATTTAAGTGGTGATCGATGGATGCTCGGTTTGCTCTGTCGATCGACAATGATCAGGTGTCGGTTGGATTTATGTGTATACTATCTTCCTCAGATCTTTTTTTATTATTTTTTCATACCTACAAATAAAATAAATACGAAAATTAAGAAAAACTGAAAATATAATAAATTTTAAAACTTACCCAACAGTGGGTTGCCTCCCACTCAGAGCTTATTTTCAGTCATTAGCTTGACTTTGGAATTCAGGTTTTTCCACCGGAGATTGGGAACTTGCTACAGCCTCTTTTTCTTGCAGTCAATGAAGATTTTCGCAGAAGCTTCTCCTTTCTCTTTCGAATCCTGGCAAAAGGCTCTGAACCTCCAATGCTGCGCACTTTGTACTCAATGTACCCATCGGAGTCAGTCTGAGGAACCAGTGTCAAGAAGTCTGCATACTTCTTTTTGGTTTTCTGCTTCTTTTTCCTCTTTCTCTTCTTTCCATTATTTCCCCGAGACTTGGCTGTTTTTGTCTCTGGGTGTTGTGATATCTGAGGGGTGTCGATCGATGTGAAGGGGGTGGTGTCAGTCAACACTGATGCACCCAGAAGCAAGATGCACCCCTTTATCTGGTAGGACATGGACTTAAACTTCAGATATAGTGCAGGGAACCACAAGTTTTTCAGTGTTGGGTGTGTTTATATGCTTAGGGACAAAAGCGTATGGGATCCCAGCCTTGTACAATTTTTCCACAATTGGTCTCGCCTCAGTCTCACAAATAAGCAATGCATCTGTCAGTGAGTGTCGATCGCCTCTCTGCTTCCACGCCGAGTCTGTAGTGTAAAGCAAATAACTCAATTTTTTGACGTTCTTGAGGTGTGTCGACCGACAACAGGAGTCTGTGTCGGTCGATTCAGAGATCAACTCTCTCAAATAAGAGACTGATTGCAGTACTTAAGGATCGTATCCACAGAGACTCAATATCTCACACAATAGACTTGATCTTTACACTACGCTAGGTCAGATAATATATAGAGTAATAAATAATAAAGCAAGTAATCAACGAGTTTGTTGTATGGAAGGGTGGGACTTAGAGTTAGGGTTTCAGGCAAGTGGACTATAGAGGAAGGAATTTGATGGTATCATCCTAGGACTCGATATCTAATGTAAAAGACGACCAGCTCTCGCGGCGAGTCTAATCTATTGACTAAGTCCTTGCTGCAACTCTCGTATGTGAACTCGGAATGATCGTCAATCAATGCTATTGGACTAGCAATAGATCGATGGTTGCTTAATTCAAGTGTTACGAACTAATACGATATGTTCACTAAGTTAATTAAACCAGTTCTCGTATGTATCTAACAACCCAACTCAACATGATTCGGTTCAATTAATAGACCATGCTCTCGCGTGCGTCTAACTATCCTATGATCAGGTTTCTAATTATTTACTTTATAAGCAAGGAATAAGAACAATCATGTGAAGGATACAATAAACACCCTAGCAATTCTATTGTTTGTCTAATCCATCAAAACCTTAGAAATCCTAAATCTAAGAAGGTGGCTCTACTTAGACATGATATTTGCCACAGAAATCATAGATGAATAGATGAAATTGCAATAGAATAAATATAAAACACAAAGGAGTTCCAATAACCCTGAGGAAGTTCATCTCCTCTCTACTAACTAAGAAAAATAAACAGAATTAAGCTTACAAAGCGTAGCCATCAACAATGGTTTAGAAACACACATAAATAGGGTTTTAGGTTGTCCATGGGTCTTCTGGTAATTTGTGGTAGCTTTTGTTCTTCAGTCGGTCTTGAAATATACTCGGAATGTGTTATGTCATCACCTTCGATCGACACTATGACTGCACCGTCGATCGACGCACATTCATTTTCTCGACAGCTTCCTCTCGCGAAGTAGACATACCACTCTTTAGTAAAATGAGCATAACTTCTACTACAAGATGCTGATTATATTCAAACTGGTGGAATTGAAACGTTAACTTAAATCTGTATCTTTTTTTAAAACGATGGGATCAATTTAACGGTGGGAAGGTATCCATCCATAGCTAAACATCTGACGTGTCTGCGCAGTTCTGCATCTCAAAAAGCTCCCAAATCACCAAAGTTCTCCAGAACGTACCTGAACCTGAAAACACTCTAAAACGTACTGAAAAACCATATTATAGATTCTAAAATCACATATAGCATGGCCTAAAAGTGGTAAAATCCATGGTATATCAAGTATCTAAAGGAATTCTAGAAACGCTTTTGGCAAAGCCATCCATCTCTTTCTCATTGGCTTCTCTTCTCAAATGTTTAGGAATATTCCTTTCCCTCCTGGGATGTCCATTAGTTGCTTTCTAAAAAATCATAGCCTTTGATGTATCAGTATACTGCTCAGAAGTGTCCACAGGAAAATATCTGGTAGCATTGATTAAGCGTGCATTGAGACTTGGTAGACGAATTGTCTCTGTTGTAAGACAATTTCTATAGACGCTCGGCTCTCTCCGTTGATCGATGGTCGTTGATTCGCATGATCCCACTAATTTTTCCGGGAGTATCGATCGACGCTCGTCACTCGGTGTCGATCGACACCAGTACGAACTGCCAAAAGACATGGAGCTTTCAACACAAAAGTCTCCTTCCTGGAGCTTTTCTCTCTTCATCACTTGCCAAAAATCATCATCTACCAAGGCACTGATGTGATGCTTCTGACCAGATTCTCTCTTCTCTTTAATAAGAGCTTCTTGTCTCTTAACGGCTTCACTTGTCTTGACCACTTGAGTCTCCAATTTCTTCATATGGGTGCTGAGAGTCTTAAACTTGGTATTCATATTTTTGTACACAGCGTCTATCTTCCCATTGAAGTCCACTATCATCTTCTGCTGTCCTTCAGGAACCCTATAACCCATGGCTTCAATCTTTCTCTCCTGAGTCGGTGGAGGATTCTGGTAGTAGGAAGCTCCATATGTCATGTTGTTGTTGTTGTAGGAGTTCTGCTGCGGTGACCCCTAGTTGTAATTACCCCTCTGACCAGTACCAAAAGAGTTTTTGTTGTTGCCCAAATTCCCATATCTTTGGAAACCATTACCACCAATGTAGTTCACATCTTCTTCTTCCATTTCATCACTTCCAGACCCTTTGACTTCTACATCTCCAGTGAAGCTAACCTGTTAGCTGAGAAACTTTTGAACACTGTCTAGCTTTGCTTTAGCTTCTTCAATCTGCTCCTTAGTCAATGCAGGAACTGGTTTTTTCCTTTCGCAGTCAGTGTTCTAGGTGTTGTTCCTAGTGCTAAAATTTCCCTCACTAGCTGTGTCTAGATCCATCTGGTATGATAAATCAATACCCCTGAAGAAAGTGCTAGGCAACTGCACTTCATTAAATCCATGGTGTGGACAGTCTCTCTGGTAGGATTTGAATCTGATCCTGGAACTTCTGAAACATTCTGTAGGCTCTTGTGTGAATTTAGAAATTTTGCTCCTCAGATCCTCAGCTCACCCATCATCAAAGAAATTATGCAAGAAGGTATTCTTGATGTCTGTCTAGGATGTAAGAGATGTTGGAATAATGAAAGAAAGAGAAGAAGAAGCAAAGCTGGTTAAAGATACAATTTGGATCAAGTAGAGTTGACTTGCAAGGAAAAATGAAGGCTGTCCATACACCACTTGACCTAACCTGACTTGCAAGGCACGAAAGGTGTTTGGAACTCTTGGACGTTGTTAAAGGTCCGGAAACCTAAGGATACTTGGTTTGAATTCACATGGAAGGCCCTAGTTTGAATTGGACAAGAAGAAGTCACATGGGTACTTTGGAGAAGTTGGACATGTCACTATCACACCAAGCTGAATGTGCCCTCTTTCTCCAATCAATTTCTCTTCCTCTGGATGTGCCAGACTGTCCATGCCATAGCCTGCACCACACCAGTCTTTCCTAACTAGTTTTGAACCTGCTCTGATCTCTATATCTCTATAAAATTAGTTATTTAAGTTTTCAAGTTTTATTAGTAATTTATTGTGCTTGTAATATCTTGTAACATGGCTATAAAGCGTCCTCATGTAACCCACGAAATTCCTAAGGAGAGTTGAGCCTCCTCCTTCACTTATTCTCTGGTTCACAGTCTCTCATACTCTCTTTAGTGATAAGTTAATTGTTTCCTTCAACAAATCTCTGGTTAATTTATTCTCTCAATCTCTTATTCTCACAAACTCTCAAATACTCTCACTCATAATTTCGTCCATCCTTCATTGTCTCTAGTCCATATTAAACCAGAAGATCACAAACACTCTCCATAATTCCATCATTCTCACTTAAACTCTAAAAACAGTCTCTCTTTGATTCTTAGTCTTTCTGGTCCAAACTAAACCAGAACCTGATTCTCTTTACCTAAATTATTCTCACCATTTTTTCTCTCTTCTCACATGGTATCAGAGCTACAAGCTTTTGAAAACCTTTCTTACTTCCGCATATGAATCTTTGTTCAAGTTTCTCTTTAAAATATGCTTGGTTACATCCTTTTATCCTCTGGTCCAAAGGTCTTCCCGGAGAGAAGAACCTCACCAAAACTCAAGATAGAGGGGTGTCTAATTTCCGGAACTTAAGAAAGTTTCAACTCATTTCAGCAAACTTCATCAAAGTCCAGATTCAAATCCAATCTCCTGCAAAACGAGTAGGAACATTCTATTGTCCACTGATCCAAAACTCTCCAAGATGGAGAAAACAAATGAAATGGCGACCCCAGAGACTTCCAAGGGTCCAAAGAAGAAACCAAAAACACCTCCTCTTATCCAAAATGCTGAAGAAAACCCATGGAGAAAATCATTTTTAGAGAAAGGTCACCGAAGAAGCTTCAAAGCTTGGCTGTTCAAACTATTCTCTGGGAAACAAATATGAAGCTCATTCTTTGATCCCCAAGACCCACGGACAGAAAGTGGACATGAGGGGTTTGAAGTGTGTCCCTGCCAAGAATGAGGGAATCAAGAAGAATAGGTGTTGGACGGCCAATCCTCACCTAAAACAACTTCAGTGTCAATAAGCCCCATGGGGCTGGAGGTTCAAGAAACCAGCTCAGATTTTTGATAAGCTGTGCCTACTTAAAATAAATAACAAGAAGCTCATGTGTTCAGAGCCTACAGAAGATGTACATTCCTGTCCATGGAGAAATGCCCACTACCCAACAACACTTTGGACACTGATTGTGTTCATTAACTTCCAAGATGGTAGAGTGGAAGATTGGGGCTGTGGAGAGGTTGCTCAAGAGGTATTACCTGAAGCCAAGAGGGTGAAAAGGAGGTGTCCTCAAAAGAAAAGGCCATCATTAAGTCAGGAGGGCCGGTGATCCCAAGGTATTGGCTATTATTGGCTCCCACCTTCAAGCTTGACCATATACTCTCATTCTCAGGTCAAGCTTGAGGAGGGGTATTAAATGAGAAGACAATGTCATATTGTTCAAGCTGAAGCAAAGGAAATGAGTGGAGCTGAACAGAGATACTCTTGGCTAAGCAAAGAGAAGTCAGTTCACTGAAAAGATGGCAGCTGACTCTTTGCAAAGTCCCCCTATCAAGTCAGTTCTACAAGTCACTTTGCAAGGCCATTCTGAAGAAGGATGAAGTGACGGATTGAAGTGCAAGCCAGGAGGGCATACACTCCTCATTATCATCCCAGAGACATGTTGGCTTGAAGAAGGCAATTAATCTCAGTTCCAAGCTTGCCCAAGGATTCCTATGGTCAAGCTTGAGGGGGAATGTTGGAATACTGAAAGAAAGGGAAGAAGAAGTAAAGCTGGTTAAAGATACAATATGGATCAAGCAGAGTTGACTTGCAAGGAAAAATGAAGGTTGTCCATACAGCACTTGACCTAACCTGACATGCAAGGAAAGAACAGTTTTTGGAAAAATCTTGGACGTGGCTAAAGGTCCAGAAACCTAAGGATATTTGGTTTGAATTCACATGGAAGGAGCTAGTTTGAATTGGACAAGAAGAAGTCACATGGGTGCTTTGGAGAAGCTGGATCTGTCACTATCACACAAAGCTGAATGTGCCCTCTTCCTCCAGTCACTTTCTCTTCCTCTGGATGTGCCAGACTGTCCATGCCACAGCATGCTCCATACAAGTCTGCCCCAGCCAGTTCTGAACCAGCTCTGATCTCTCCTTCTCTACAAAATTAGTTATTTAAGTTTTCATATTTTATTAGTAGTTTATTGTTCTTGTAATGTCTTGTAACTTGGCTATAAATCCCCCTCATGTAACCCACAAAATTCCTAAGGAGAGTTGAGCCTCCTCCTTCACTTATTCTCTGGTTCACAATCTCTCATACTATCATACTCTCTGAAGTGATAAGTTAACTCTCTCCTTCAACAAATCTCTGGTTACTTTATTCTCCCAATCTCTTATTCTCACAAACTCTCAAATACTCTCACTCATAATTTCGTCCATCCTTCAGTGTCTCTGGTCCACACTAAATCGGAAGATCACAACACTCTCCATAATCACATCATTCTCACTTAAACTCTAAAAAAGTACTCTCTCTTTGATTCTCAATCTTTCTGGTCCAAACTAAACCAAAAACTGATTCTCTTTACCAAAATCATTCTCCACTTTATTCTCACCATTTTCTCTCTATTTTCACAAGAGATCTGGTAACTTCTTAAGCCAATATGAAGCTTCTCCAGCAACTGAATACTTGAAGAACTTGCATAAAATATATTTCCCAGGGACTCCATTGGCTTTAATAGCATATACTATATACTCAAACCGCTCCAGATGATCCATCGGATGCTCATTTCGTAGATCATGATATGGTGTTTGTGCCACTAATATGAAGTACGATGGTTTGATCTCAAAATCGTTCCTTTGAAAAGCTGGAGGACGAGTAGTTGATTTGCTGCCATAAAATTGATCTGGAAAATTGTAGTTTGCCGAAGTTCTCCTTCGAGCAGCTTGGCATTAGCTTCAGGTTGAGCTAGTGCAACGTTTGCTTCTGGTTTTAGTTCAGGGATTGAAGCCCCCTAACCATCTATCTTCTGACCTTCTGGGTTTCGCCGATGAACTTCAAGATCATACAGGTCTTCTCTCACATCCCTAGTCAGAATCAAACTCGCAACCATCTCTGCTCGCGAAGTACCGTAGATCGATGGTAAAGTGCTACTATCGATCTTTGTTTGTCTAGGAGAAGTGTTGTTGGACCTGAGAAAAGTAACTCTTGTTCCTTGTTGCTTCTGGTACTGTTGAGCATGCACCTAAAAGACAAGAAAAAGAATTTTTAACTAAACAATAAATAAAATAAAGCCTAGACTAAACCTGTAGAACAAGTCTAATGGTGATCCTTGCTCCCCGGTAACGACGCCGAATTTGGTACCACTCAAATTACCCTAAGGAGTGAATTTTACTCTCTCAAATTAAAGGTTCAAGTTGTAATACTTAGTGACCGAATCCACAAAGAGCTAGGGTACACAATAGACTCAATCTTATTATAGTTAGGCTAGGCAAGTTATGATTATATTACGTAAACAACTAAAGTAACCAGAATGATTGATTGAGTGGGTTTGTACACTATTAAGAGAAATATCTAGATCTAGGGGTTTAGGTAAGTGGATTATAGAGGATATAAGCGAAAGGTTTTGTATCCTAGAAATTGAATGCAAACAGTAAGATATCAAGTAGTGAATTTATCTATGATTTAAGTATTTGTTAACAACTCCCGTTGAGAACTCAGAATAGACTGTCGATCGATGCTATTGACCTAGCATTGATCAATGCTCACATAAATCAAGCATTACGAACTAATTCAGTATGTTCACTAAAATTGCTTGACCAGCTCTCTTATGTATCTAGCAACCTAGCTCAACAAGATTTATTCAGATAATGATTATATTCTCGTTGCTGTCAATTATGCTAAGATCAGGTTTCTAGTTAACTACTCTAGAATATAAGCAATAAGCACAATTCTATTGAAGGATCTTATTACATCCTAGAATTTCTATTGTTTGGCTAATCCATAAATATGATACAGAACCCTGCATAATTAGTAAAGATAATAATATTGGCGTTCCAATACAAATCTCTGAAGAGTCTTGATATTCTCCCCAAAGAACCCAAAAACCTTCTAAGTATGAAATAATTTGTGTTGACTTGGGCTTCAAGACGGCTTAGGCTTCTTCGGACTTTGCACATTTTTCTCCATGTATAAACTCTGGGGTTTGTTTACAGTACTTTGAAAGCGTACTTCATGCATCATGCATCCTATTTAGCACGTAGAGTTTTAATGCATGAATATGAAAATATCGTACGAAGGGTTCCTGCATTTGTTTTGGCACATGGCCTTATGCAGGAACAAGGTATTTTCGACAGCATACTAAGGCTTGAGCGGGCCTATTCATGCTTTAGTCGTATACCTTTTGCATCATTTTCGTGTTATATGCAAGGGTGTAGGTTTATTCCCTATAAAAACTCTGAGTTTGGATACAATACTCTGCATTTGTACTTATGCTTCCTTTGTTATTGCAGGAATTCAAATGTTTTGTACGATGCTCCTTGCGTAAGAGTAAGGGTTGAAATTTCTTATGCAGTACTTTGCATGTTATGTAGTATGCTGCCTGCCTAAGAGTAAGTGTGTAAGCTTCTCAGATAGTAGTTTGCATTATATGTAATATGCTTACTGCCTAAGAGTAAGCGTGTAAGCATCTTAGGCAGTACTTCGCATTTTCGTACTTTGTATCCTGCATGGGAGTAGGCTCTTGAGCTTTCATGCAGGAGTACTATATTTGACTGCATAATATGGCTTGTGGTAGCCCATTCCTGCGATTGTCAAATTTATTGATGAGCCTATATGTGGGTTTTCCTCTTATGCGCAAGATCGTAGGGTCTTCTGATCCCTTTAATAGATCTCAGTAGTTGGAATCCGGGTGAGATCCTTCCATATCCTCAAATATGAAGATCTACCTATCGTATAAACTTTTCTATTTTACCCGGAGGAAGGGATGGATATCGGATTTGAGTCTGGATTTCTCCATGCAGGAATCTGGAGGATTTCGTCCTCCTCGGAAGCAAGAGTTTTTTCTTAGGGGATTATTTTGTAACAGCGCTCCTCGTGGGACCTAGCTGGCCAGTACGTCGGCACAACCTTGGCTGGCGCTGCAGCGCATCGACCCTAACCCCTCCCGTGATTGCGCGGCTCCGCCTTTCAGGTAGGTTATTGGTGAGGTTCGAACCCCCGACCTCACCCTTTAACAACTATCCCAAAGGGAAGTTGTCACCAATTGAGCTGCAGATCGTTATTTTCGGATATTATTCTATTTATTGGATTTATGGTGTTGAGATGACTTTGGCGAAGTAATAAAGTGGAGATTTCAGAAGATTATTACTTATTATATTATTTGAAAAATGCGGGTCTCAAACTTTGCTATCAGAGCAGGGTTCTGCCCCGGCTCTGACCTGGGATAGCGATTTATGGGACGCGGGTTTTATCGATTTTCGGGATTGGGTATTTTTGAAAAAACAAAATTGACACCCTTCCGTCTAGTATCATTCTGTTAGTCGTTAGCGTTTCCATATATATATATATATATATTTTATTGCAGGAGAAAACCAAGTTTGTGTTGTTTATTTTGTTTCCCATCCCATGTTCTTCTTCCTTCTATAACCATAGAAGCTCTTTCCCGGTTCTTTCTGAAATTCGGGACGAATTCTGGCTAAGTGGGGGAGAATTGTAACGACCCGGTTTTCTTACAATTAAATTTCAATAATTTTAAAAGTTTCTATTAATCTTATTATATAATTTTTTTGGTTTGTCATGTACTTATATATAAGTATCCGGTTTTCTTAACCAAGATTGGTATAATTATGATCATTGTAAAATCAAACCAGCCTTATTATGAGTGTGTTTAAAAGTAAGCAAAACCCTATTATTAATTATTTTGTCATGGAGGGGAGCTGGCCGCGTTGATCATCTTCTCACCCGAGCCTATCTTCTATCTAATCACCATTGTTCCTCTCCTCTTCTCTCGTATCCTTCCTTGCTTCTTTTCTTTATGTATGTGTGATCTCCGGTACGTTAGCCAAGGAAGAGGAGCGACTAAGAAGGAGTGTTGCCAAGTCATCATCGCTGCGAGTCACCAGCCACCGGAGCGGTATCCTGTGTCATGGGAAGCCATTGTTGATGTACCTGTTGGAATTACAAAGTGGGCCCGAGAGGTGGAGATGTGTAGAAGAGACAAACGGAGCCACCGTCATCAACCGTAAGCTTCATGTGTGCGTGTTAAACTATATAATCTGATCTCTCCTTAGTACATTTTACATTAGTTAGTTATTACAAAAAGGGTTGTAACTCTTCATGTTATGTCTTTTAGTATGAAGAGGTGTGTCTCTTCATAATGACTCAATCTCTATATAAAGGTCAATCATTTGTTGTAAACAGATATCACAGAATCTCAGTTATATCAAAGTATTTCCAGACAAGTAAAACAGAGTAGAAACTTTCTAGAATAAGCCTGAAACATCTATCTTGTTCCTTCTATCGTATCTGTGTGTAACACAGTGTGATCTTTGTTTGACTCAAATGGTTGTAGAAGATTAACATATCCGTGTGTAACACACTACGACATTTGTGTAACTCAAGCGGTTACAAAAGATTAACATGGTCTCAGAGCTTTACGATTGAGAGGACGAAGAAGAAAGCACAAGGAAGAAGGAAACGATGCATGGAGAAAAGGCGTCTAGAGGATTTTGGCATACGATTTATCGAAAGGACACGAAACGATGCAAAATCAAGTGATCCCCATATTCTATGGGGAGAAATACGACTTCTGGAGCATTAAGATGTCAACTATTTTCAAAACTAGGATATTATGGTCTGTGGTTGAAGAAGGCGTGGGAGCCCCCACCAGCGCAAGTGGATGAGACCCCTGAAACAGCAAGGGCAAGGGCGCTTAGAGAAGAAGCGATGGTGAACAATACTTTGGCTTTGCAAATTTTGCAAACTGCCATATCGGATCATATCTTCTCACGTATTGCGGCATCAACAACATCTAAAGAGGCGTGAGATGTATTGAAGGCTGAGTATCAAGGTTTTCCTCAAGTTCGCTTGATTCGACTTCAAACATTGCGAAGAGAATATGAAAATCTGAAAATGTATGAGAATGAAAACATTAAAGTCTTCACAGATAATAGTTGCCTTGGAAAATCAGTTAACTTACCATGGTGAACAAAAGACTGACATTCAACTCATACAAAAGATACTCATCTCTCTCCCAGCCAAGTTCGATAGTATAGTCAGTGTCTTGGAGAAAACAAGCGATTTGACTTCAACAACAATGGCAGAACTAATCGGGATTTTGAAGGCTCATGAAGCAAGATTGGATGCAAGAGAAGAAAGCACAAGTGAAGGAGCATTCGATGCTCGTGTTAAACAGAGAAAATCTGGTGTAACACAAGATAACTCAAAACGCCGTGGAGGCAAGAAGTGGTGTAGGTTCTGCAAGAAGAACAATCACAACGAGAGTGAGTGTCTGAGGAAACAAAATAAGGATGATCCAGAGAAGGATCACAAGAGTAACAAGAAGTTTTACAACTGTGGCAAGTTAGGCCACTTTGCAAATCAGTGCTACTCAAAGAAAAAGGAGAGAGCACATGTACGTCTCGAGGAAGAAGACTTGAATGGAGACCATATGTTGTTCAGTCCGAGTGAAGCAACAACAACAATGGAAGATGTCTGGTTAGTTGACAGTGGAGCAACTAATCATATGACAAAGGAGGAGAGTTACTTCTCCAGGCTTGATAAGAGTATCAAGGTTCCAATAAATATTGGAAATGGAAGTATAGTCATGACAGCAGGTAAAGGAGATATTACCGTGATAACTAAAGGTGGCAAGAACACCATCAGAAATGTGTTCTTGGTTCCTGGTTTGGCAAAACATTTGCTGAGTGTTCTGCAAATTGTTTCAACTGGCTACCGGGTGAAGTTCCAAGAGAAGAGATGCATCATAGATGATCCAAAAGGCAGGAGGATAATGGATATTCCAATGACACACAAAAGCTATAGAATCAAGATGAGTTTGGCTCAAGAAGAAGCCATGAGCGCAAGTGATCAAGGCAAAATGGAGACATGGCACAAGAGACTTGGCCATGTAGGCAACAAAATGTTGCAACAAATGCAAGACAAAGACTTGTAAAGGGATTACCAAAGTTTAAAGTCAGGAAGGAAGCATGTGAGGCGTGTAGACTTGGAAAGCAATCACGCAAAAGCTTCCCAAAGGAATCTCAAACTAAGACAGGAGAAAAGCTTGAGATTGTACATACGGATGTATGTGGGCCGATGAAGCACCAATCTATTGATGGAAGCCGATATTTTTTGCTATTATTGGATGATTATACTCACATGTGTTGGGTATATTTCATGAAGCAAAAATCAGAAACATTCTCAATGTTTAAGAAGTTCAAAGCAATGGTGGAGAAACAATCGGGTTGTACCATCAAGAAATTGAGATCAGATGGTGGTGGTGAGTTCACTTCAAAAGAATTTAACCGGTTTTGTGAAGAAGAAGGAATCAATAAGCAAGTTACCTTGCCTTATTCACCACAACAAAATGGTGTAGCGGAGCGCATGAATAGATCCTTGCTGGAGATGGCTAGAACGATGTTGGTAGAGCAAGGTCTACCGCTCAAGTTATGGGAAGAAGCGGTATACACAACATCATACCTTCAGAACCGTCTACCATCAAAGGCAATAGAAGATGATTTCACTCCCATAGAGAAGTGGTGTGGACACAAACCAGATGTGTCACACTTGAAAATGTTTGGTAGCATATGTTATATACATATCCCGGATCAAAAGAGGAGGATGTTAGATGTGAAGGCAAAACGTGGAGTCTTCATTGGATATAGCAAACAATCCAAAGGCTATAGAGTTCTCATATTGGAGAATGAGAAGATTGAAGTATCAAGAGATGTAGAGTTTGAAGAAAACAAGAAGTAGGATTGGAGAAGGCAAGAAGAAGTAAAGAAGACAATAGAGTTGTCTATGGAAGATTCTCAATCACCTAAGGAACAAACCGAAGGTACTTCTAGTCCTGTTTTCATTCAAAATAGTAATCCTGATACTAGTGATGAAGAAGATTCTAAGCCACCAAAGAAGTTCAAGTCCATGGCTGAAATCATGGAAAAGGCACCGAGAGTAGAGATTGAAGAAGCGGCTCAAGCAATAGAAGCTTGTCTTCATGCAAATGAAGAACCATATACTTATGATGAAGCATGTAGTACAAAGGAATGGGGAGAGACGATGAATGAGGAAATAGCCATGATTGATAAGAACAAGACATGGGAACTAGTGGACAAGCCAGAGAAGAAGAATGTGATAAGTGTGAAGTGGATCTAAGAGATAAAAACCGATGCAAACGGTAATCACATCAAGCATATGGCGCGGCTAGTTGCAAGGGGATTCTCTCAAGAATATGGTGTTGACTACCTTGAGACGTTTGCCACGGTTTCAAGACATGATACAATAAGGGCCATACTTGCTTATGTGGCTCAAATGAAGTGGCGTTTGTATCAAATGGATGTAAAGTCAGCCTTCCTCAATGGAGAACTAAAGGAAGAAGTGTATGTAACACAACCACCTGGGTATGTTACACAAGGAAAGGAACATAAGGTGTTAAGGCTACGCAAAGCTTTATATGGTTTAAACAAGCCCCAAGGGCATGGTATGGAAGGATAGATTCATACATCATTCAAAACGGTTTTGAGAGAAGTATGAATGATGCAGCCTTATACATCATGAAGCAAGCAGGAGACGTGTTGATCGTGAGTCTATATGTGGTGATATAATCATCACTGGAAGCAATGTTCAGATCATCAACACATTCAAGGAGAGTATGAAGAAAGAATTTGAGATGATGGATCTTGGATTGTTGAGTTACTTCCTTGGAATGGAAGTAATCCAAGATGATGGAGGTATATTTCTTTCACAAGAAAAATATGCAAACAAACTTGTTGATAAGTTTGGGATGAGAAACAGCAAGAGTGTAAGCACTCCACTTACACCACAAGGAAAAGGAGTTGAGGATGACAAAGAGTATGGAGATCCAACTAAGTATCGAAGCATTGTTGGAGGCCTTTTGTACTTGTGGGCAACACGACCTGATGTGATGTACGCAAGTGCCTATCTCTCAAGATACATGTCATCACCTCACATGAATCACTACCAAGGAGCCAAAATGGTGTTAAGATATGTCAAGGGAACATCAAGCTTTGGAGTATTCTTTACAAGTGTGAAAGAACCAACACTTCTAGGCTACTCGGATAGCGATTGGGGTGGTTATAAGGAAGACAAGAAAAGCACTTCAGGTTATGTGTTTACTCTTGGATCAGCCATGTTTTGTTGGCAATCAAGTAAGCAACAAACAGTGGCACAATCAACGGCTGAAGCAGAGTACATAGCCGTGTGTGCAGCAGCAAATCAAGCTGTGTGGTTACAAAGACTATTTGAAAATTTTGATCAGAAGTTTGAAGGAGGAGTTCCAATCTTATGTGACAACAAATCAGCAATAGCAATTGGAAAGAATCCAGTGCAACACAGGAGGACAAAGCATATAGAGATCAAGTACCATTTCGTGAGAGAAGTTGAGCAAAAAGGAATCATTGAATTGGAGTATTGCAAAGGAGATGATCAACTCGCATACATTCTCACAAAGGCATTGGGAGGTTCAGGGTTTGAAGATCTCAGGAAGCAGCTCAGAGTTAAGTCGAGATATGATTAAGGAGGAGTGTTAAACTATATAATCCGATCTCTCCTTAGTACATTTTACATTAGTTAGTTATTACACAAAGAGTTGTAACTCTTCAAGTTATGTCTTTTAGTATGAAGAGGTGTGTCTCTTCATAATGATTCGATCTCTATATAAAGGTCAATCATTTGTTGTAAACAGATATCACAGAATCTCAATAATATCAAAGTATTTCCAGACAAGTAAAACAGAGTAGAAACTTTCTGGAATAAGCCTGAAACATCTATCTTGTTCCTTCTATTGTATCCGTGTGTAACACAGTGTGATCTTTGTTTGACTCAAACGGTTGTAGAAGATTAACATATCCGTGTGTAACACACTGTGGTATTTGTGTAACTCAAGCGGTTACAAAAGATTAACAATGCGTACGGTCAAGTTTACCTTCCTCTTTGTTACTTGTTCAGCAAGTAAATTATTAGTCTTAAACTCTATTCGTAAATTGTCCCCTCTTTTGTCTTTTTGTGATATTCCTGATTGGTTCTCGTGATGTCTGAGACGTGAAGGTGAGACAAGGAGTTGAACGTAGTTTATACATGCAGTCCAAGTTTGATCATTATTCCCGAGAGTTTTCTGACCTATCTCCGATCATGGCTAAGGTGAGGGTCTATTTCGTAAACCATACGAATATATAATTCTTCTTATCGTAGTTTAGTTTTGAAACATGTTCCGTCTGCTTGAATCGAGTCTTGCTTGATAGTTAGTATATTGATTGTAAACCGAAAACTAGGGGTCTAGAGGATTCAACCGTTGATTGGATTGTTTGATGTTAAGTGTTGATATATATATATATGTATAAATTATTTAAGAAAACAAGGACTATGTGAGAGATTGCGGGGCCTGAGACGTCTGAGCTATCAACGCAGATGTGTGAGATTGTGGGATGAAGAGATGTTTGCATATCGACGCAGGAGAATGATTGCGGGGGTATAGAGACAGACTTCTGTACTATCGACGCAGATTATGTATATCCTTATGAGGAGAATGCGTGGTGTATGGACTAAGCCTTATGCTATCATCGCATTGTTTATTTTGTGTGATGCTTTAGGCATCTTGTGTGTTCATGTTAGAGCTAAACTTCCATAGTGGGAGTTCTATTTATTTAGTCCGAGGTTTGCTTGTCTAGGATCTCAACCTCACTGAGTGACTCCCCTGTTGCTCACCCTCTTTGTGCCCCTTTCAGGTGATACTTATGATCAGGAGTGATCAATTCGGATTGGTGCTTTTGGGCGTTTTCATTTCCTTTCTATTTCAGACTTTTGGATTTATGTATATCGTTATTTTCGGATATTATTCTATTTATTGGATTTATGGTGTTGAGATGACTTTGACGAAGTAATAAAGTGGAGATTTCAGAAGATTATTACTTATTATATTATTTCAAAAATGCGAGTCTCACAAATTTATTCCCAACTGACTGCCCCATATCATTCGAGTCATGGGTGAATTCGGGAGATAACATGTGCACTTTGGTCAACCAGATTCGTTCCATCTCAACATGCCTAGAACAGGAATGTCGCTTCAGTGCCTTTCTCCGGGTTTTTCAGGCATGGACCACTTAGAAACCCGGGAGTGGAGATCTTAGTCGTAATGGTCGAACGATGAGTATTGCCCAATAAGCATTTCCGGACTCGAAGCCTGATGAGATTGACTAATCTCGATAGATCCATGATCTTATTCATTTCAATGGATGACGAGGTTCATTTCTTCTTGTAGAACCTCAATGGCACGTAGCCTTCTAGTAGTGTGATTAAAAGTGGCGCACGGCCTGATCAAGGGAAGAAATCATTGATGTACTTCAGTGAGTACTTGATCTCATTTTCTTAGTTGATGGTTCCTAGCCTGGACCAGGAATTCTGTGTAGTAGAATGCTACATTGGGCATACATTGTTTTCCGACTGAAGAAGATCACATGTCTCTATTAGAATCTGTCGTAGGTGATCTGTTGCCCCGCCCGTAAGAAAGACATCTTGATCTTTGATTCACATTCACATTACACTGATTCACATTACATTGATTAACAAGATCACTGATTTTTAGCACAGAAACTTGGTGGCACGTACCCACATGTTTGCCAGATCCGTATGGCGCATGGCCGGATCAAGTAATTATCGATTTACTTCAGTGAGTACGATATAATTCTTGATTTGGTGCCCCAGGATTAGATATGGGCTGGAGAATGATCTTCCGAACTACTTCTCCCTATTGAAGAAGTATTTTGCTGCTTGTCTTTTATGTTTCGGCTCGGTCTTTTGGGGACGTACCCTAACTCTATGCAGGAGAATTTTGTTTTAGGTAGCAGTAGAATGAATATTATGCGTTGATATAGAGTGTTTTTAGGATACTTTGGTTATGATTTATTGATCTTTCTCATGCAATTATAGGGTACTTACAGCTCTATTTGAGACATTTCAGGTACAAAAGAGGTTGTGCAAGTTTGGAGGGAAACATGAAGAAAAAGGGAAAATTTGAATTATGTCCCGGAGAACAACCCCGGAGATCAAGCAGAGCCTTGATCCCCGCAGAGATATTTTAGGAAACTGCAGAATCTTTTGGGATTTGCCCATATTTTATTTCCTCCTCCTTCCAGCCGCCACAAAAGCTATATAAAAAGAGGGGCACGACCATTATTAGATCTAGACTCACTCAGCTCAATTTTCTTTCATATTTTTCAGTAAAACTTGTTTGGATTGAATACTTTGTAAGGGAGAAATGAATATTCACCTTGTTCTCGCGATTAGAGAAGATTTCTTGAACCCTATTTTTAGTTTTTGATTTCGATTTATGGAGTATTATTAAGTATTTCTTATTGTGTTTATTACCATAATTGTTGAGTTGTCGATATTGTTAGTTTAGGGTGTTAGGGTGTTGAATTCATTAAGCTACACACAAATAAGTTGTATGTTCATTGATAGCCTTTATTCTAAACTTAACTTAATTCTAGCATGAATCTGATCACTTTATGTTAGATCTACGGTTTCATTTATTCATTAACCGTGTTATAGATTGCCTGAACTGTTTAGAATAAATATTATATCTCTAATCAGCGAAAGTAGATATTAGGGTGTAATATGAACTGAATAGACCTGATCGTTACTGTTTATAGACAGAACTCGGAACAATCAACAGCTTAGTCTCCGGGGCTGTTCACTGAAAGGAACAAGCGCCACGACAGTGGGCTGTGCTAGCCATTGATCTATGTTCTGGGCTTGTTCTTAATTCAAACTTGAATAATTGTGTGGCTTAATGATAACTAACACCCGTTTAATCGCCCTAGACTAGCTTTCCCCCAAATTTTTAAAACAGCTCAAACCGTACCTTGATCTCTGTTATTTTTACCTTGTTCTCTGTTAAATCTGAAAGTTTTAGCTAAGAAAATAAAATCTTAAGATATAGTGTAAAACGGTCCTCTGGAATTAAATCTCAAGTACAACAACTACAACTGTTAACTTGACAGTAACAAGATCTGATTTTTAGTGTATCAAGTTTTGGCGTCGTTGCGACGGGACCAGCTTTTACCTATATTTTCTTGGTTTTATACTTTGTCTAAAACATCTAACTTGCTCTATTTTCTTGTTTGCAGGTGATGTTCCAGGTGTATGTCAAGTAGAAATACTCGAAGCAACACCTCAAGTCCATTAATCACCCTCAACAATCAAGAATTCACAAGATTAGAAAGGAACAACCGAACTCAATCAAGACCTACTCACGCCAACATGGGCGATCATAACAATGAGCATGATCTCACTGCTGCAATGGCTCTGATGCAACAGCAGATGCAACAGGCCTTGCAAGCTCAACAAGTGGTTGCTAAGCAGCAGCAACAATAGGAGCAACCAACTCGGATTGAAGAGAGGAATCTTCCTCGCAACTTTCCAACCACTCACTCAGCCATTGTTCCTCCACCCTGTGCTCGGCAGGATTTCGAGATCAAGGCCTCCATGATCTCTCTGGTGCAGAGGAAGATGTTCCATGGTCTCCCGACAAAAATACCAATGGAACACATCAAAGCCTTTGAGGAGATATGTGCTATGACTCGTTCAAACGGGGTTTCACCTGACTTTGTCAAGTGTATGATGTTCCTGTTCTCTCTTGCCGACAGGGCATCAAGGTGGTTGAAATCACTGCCCACTGGCTCTCTCACTACATGGGAGCAGGTTCGAGCCGCCTTCTTGAGTCACTTCTACACCAAGGCAAAAACGGCTGCTCTCAGGAACAAGATCTCCTCCTTCAAGCAGCACTCCAATGAACCTTTTAATGAAGCATGGGAGCGATTCAATGACATACTCAGAGAGTGCCCACATCACAGGTTTGATCAGAACTACATTCTAGGGATTTTCTATGATGGTGTGGATTGGGAGTTCTGCAATGCCTTGAACTCTGCGAGTAAGGGAGATTTTATGACTCAAACTATTGAAGGAGCGTTTGAGATGATAGAGAACATGGCTGCTAGCTCAGCCAACAAGAACCAAGAGACTGATCGCTCCAAGAAAGTCAACAGCATTGATGCTCAATGGAAAGATGAACTCACTGCCAAGGTTGATCTGCTCCTCAAGAGCAACAATGGTCAAGTCTTGGATATGGAGGAAGCTACACCTGAGCAGATAGCTAAGGACCAGGCCGCAAAAGATGGACAGAAAGGAGATGATCACCAGGAAGTGCTTACATCAACGGTCAAGGGTATGTTCAGAACAGGAACTACTACCAGAACTCAAACAACGGGAACAACCCCAACCTGCTCTCTTACCAGAGCAACAACGTAGAGAACCATGGGGATCAAGCCCAGAACAATCAAGCTCAAGGTGTTGCTCAGCAAAGAGGGTTTCCACAGAATTTTCAGGGAAAGACCTTCGTCTTTAGTCAGTCCCAGAAGCGTTTCCAGAACCAAGATCAACACCAGAACCAGCAGAAGCAGCAGAGCAATCACCAAACTTCTCCAGCAGAATCAAGCAGACAGCAGGACGAGCTCAAGGTCTTAGGGAACATGATGCATCAGCTGCTCCAGAGTCAACAGATTCAGGTCAAGGCGTTGAACCCGGCTACCACAGAGATCAACATTAGGATGGACAACATGTTCACTGAGCTGAATACTAAGTATGACACTGTGAGCAGCCACATGAGGCAGATCGATGTATAGCTCGCTCAAACAGCTAAGAGCGTCAAGTGGCAGCAAGGGACGCTCCCTGGAAAAACAAATAAAAATCGTAGGGTTGAGCATTGTAATGCAACAGAGCAGCTGTTTGCTGAAACTGCTTTGAGCGCAAAAGAGAGAACAACGCACCCTGCTAGGTGTGAAGCGACTGCTCCCAGTGAATCTGTTGAGACTCCACCAGCTCGAGTTTATGTTCCTAAGATTCCTTATCCAATTCCACCTAAACATCTGATGGATCCCATTAATGCAGAGCAGCTGGCTGGATTTAGGAAGATGGTGAGAAGGCTTCCCAAAAAGATCTCATTTGAACATACTTGGGAGATTCGTCCATTTCATATGTTCTTCAAAAACTGTAGAGAGACTAAAGAGGAAATTGAAGAACTCTTTATCGAAGCGTTGAGACCAGAACCCAAGGTATTGCCTAAGCTTGATGATCCTGGAAAGTTTGTTTTCCCATGTTCCATCGCAGGAGTTGAATTCAAGGAAGCTCTTTGTGACTCTGGGTCTAGTGTGAATCTTGTGTCAAAGGCGATTGTAGACAAGCTGGGTAATGTTAATGTTGAGCCTTCTCAGATGACTCTTGCTTTTGCAAACTCTTCTAGAGCTGTCCCTTATGGTATAATTCGCAACATTCCTGTCAAAGTTGGGGATTGTATTATGCATACTGAATTTCAGATTATTGAGATGAGCAAGGACTATGAGATGCCTTTGATCCTTGGGAGACCATATATGGTTACAGTGGGAGCAATCATCGATATGCCTAATAAGAAGGTATCATTCTCCAACATCAACAAGAAGGTTTTCTATAAAGATGTTCATACCAGATTCCCTACGTTGCACGCCTCTTGCATCTCATTGGTTAGTGGAGATAAGATGAAGGTTGATCCTAAAAGGGAGCTTAGAGATAAAGGTGAGAGCCGGCTGGTCTTGGACGGAGATCCTCACACTGATACCAAGAAACTCAGTGGGTATGCAAAGGTGAAAGAAAAGGTCCAGAAGAAAAGGGTCAAGGGTGACCCTACAATGACCTTGACACCTCGAATGTGTGATGAGAACTCCATTGAGTATGAGGTAAAGTGCAAAGGCTCATCTAAACCATTCTCTAAAGTCAGATTAATTCTCACACATGAGCTGAAAGAGAAAGGGGAAGCTGCTGTTAGAGGGTTGTTGAGTAGAGGTTTGAAGCTGAATATGTCTGGTTGTGGAGCTTGTTTTGGAACAAGGGCTCATGCTCAACCTGATTGAACCCTATCACCAAGTCAAGCTAATGACTTAAACAAAGCGCTTGGTGGGAGGCAACCCACAGGTAAGTGTGTATACAATTTAGGTTTTCATTGTATCTGATTTTTGTTTTTGCTTTTATTAGTTTCAGGATTAAACAAGAAAAACCTGAGTTACCACATTTGGAGAACAAGGCAACTCGGAGAACAAGGCAACTCGGAGAATAAGGTGACCCTGTTCTCTGAGGTTGTTCCCTACCAGGTAAGTGACCCGAAAAAAGGGTGACCTTTCTTGATTCTATTTCACACCAGAGACGATGTGAAGTAAGTCTAGGGGAGGCACTTTTGTCAGTCTAACTTTGTGGAAACTAGGACCCTATTTGTAACCTCTGTATGCTCTTAGTTATCTTATCCAGTGAACTTAGCAGTGATGAAAGACCTACACTTGGACCTGGAACACCCTGACATCATCACTTTGTTCTCCAGAAGCCCTTTGCTTGTAATGGTATACATGTATAACTTAACTCCATCTAACTTGAGCCTAATTTTGACTGAAATGCGTAGAATGATCAGCACTAGAGCAGGGAAACGAGATCACACTCAGGACTCCTTATCCTTTCATCCATCTTGTTGTTCCTGAGGGGCTGGCTCATTTTTAGCTGGTTCCCACCCTAAAACCCATAACCTTTATTCCACCTTCATGCATTCTGTTATTCTAATTGTGATATGTGTAGAATTGTGCAAAAGGTTCGGAGAGGAAAGGATCAATGCAGCCTTAACTCCTTTTTGCTGCATTGAACCACCGATCAAGGGTGAAGAGAACAAGGCAAAAAGATCAAGGGTGAAGAGAACAAGGCAGCCGATGAGAACAAGCTAATCAGAAAGACCATCCGACTGTTCTCTGAAGTAAGGAGCAAGGAAACCTAGAAAATCAAAAGAAGGACATCAGAATCATCAGAGGCACCAAACATATATGTAAATACCCTCTCTCATCATCATCAAAAAAAAACGTTATCTATTTAAATTCTCATTGATGATTGAGAGAGGAAGAAACAATGTCTCTGATTGGGGAAAACATATCGGCGGGGAACAAGTTTGAGAGATCAAGGTGGGGAGAACAAGCAAAACGAGTTAGGCTGTTGAGATCAATGGATCCATCTTCTCCTATAATTTTGTGTGATCCCCTACATTCCTCTACAGAAATTCTAACCACTAAAACTTGCAGCCCCACAAACAGAAAAAGCATGTTCGTACCTAGCATCGTCTACTCTGTCTAGTGCTGTGATAAGATATGCTCATGCCACCCTTAATTTGATATAAGGAGTTTTGTTAGAAAGGTGTAACATTGCAGGTTTGACACACAGAGTATGGAGCCGATTTTGAACAGCAGTCAGGGGTGTTTGCTAAGGGTGTGCGGTCCTAGATACACAACTTGTATGGTTCAGAGATTTGTGTTTAAAGAATGGTTACTGAGAATAGGAGAGTTATCACACCTTGAGTCTTCTCTAGCCTGTTATAATGCTTGAAATAGTTTGTGGACAAAAAAGATCTAAGTCTCGGGGAATTTGATATAGTGTGTTTTTAGCATACTTTTGGTTATGATTTATTGATCTTTCTCATGCAATTATAGGGTACTTACAGCTCTATTTGAGACATTTCAGGTACAAAAGAGGCTGTGGTACTTTGGAGGGAAACATGAAGAAAAAGGGAAATTTTGAATTTTGTCCCAGAGAACAACCCCAGAGATCAAGCCGAGCCATGATCCCCGCAGGAGATATTTTAGGAAACTGCAGAATCTTTTGGGATTTGCCCTAAATTTATTTCCTCCTCCTTCCAGCTGCCACAAAAGCTTTATAAAAAGAGAGCACGACCATTATTAGATCTAGACTCACTCAGCTCAATTTTCTTTCATATCAGTAAAAACTTGTTTGGATTCAATACTTTGTAAGGGAGAAAGCAATCTTCACCTTGTTCTCGCGATTAGAGAAGATTTCTTGAACCCTATTTTTAGTTTTTGATTTCGATTTATGGAGTATTATTCAGTATTTCTTACTGTGTTTATTGCCATGATCGCTGAGTAGTCTATATTGTTAGTTTAGGGTGTTAGGGTGTTGGATTCATTAAGCTACACACAAATAAGTTGTATGTTCATTTATAGCCTTTATTCTAAACTTAACTTAATGCTAAAATGAATCTGATCACTTTATGTTAGATCTAGGGTTTCATCTGTTCATTAACTGTGTTATAGATTTTATGAACTGTTTAGAATAAATATTATATCCCTAATCAGCGAAAGTAGATATTAGGGTGTAATATGAACTGAATAGACCTGATCGTTACTGTTCATAGACAGAACTCGGAACAAGCGACAGCTTAGTCTCCGGGGCTGTTCTCTGAAAGGAACAAGCGCCACGACAGTGGGCTGTTCTAGCCATTGATCTATGTTCTTGGCTTGTTCTTAATTCAAACTTGAATAATTTTGTGGCTTAATGATATCTAACGCTCGTTTAATCACCCTAGACTAGTTTTCCCCCAAATTTAAAACAGCTCAAACCGTACCTTGATCTCTGTTATTTTTACCTTGTTCTCTGTTAAATCTGAAAGTTTTAGCTAAGAAACCAAAATCTTAAGATATAGTGTAAAACGGTCATGTGGAATTGAATCTCAAGTACAACAACTACAACTGTTAACTTGACAGTAGCAAGATCCGATTTTTAGTGTATCATGCGTCTTCTACTTCCTTTTTCAAGTATAATGAGACTTTTTGTTAAAGCGTGAAGGCTGAATTTTCAAAGTATTACCCTGAAGTACCGAACTATCTCGCATAGGAAATCGAAGTTTCTATTGATTCTTCTTTAGAATCCGGAGTTTCGAAGGGCTTTGTGTTCTTATCCAGAAAGATTTGTATTGTCGTTGCAAACCCGGAGGTTCAAAGGGATTCCTTTTCATGATCCGGAGATGAATTCTTATTTACTTCCTCAGACTTGGAGGCTGTATTGACTCAATGTGGCATCGTACTCTGTCCCCCGGAGGTGGATTACACTTGATGTCGATTGGGTGTTAAGACGTAATCGATATTGTACTTTGTGCCTTTTAGTGTAGCGTTCAAAATGTCTTCATGTTCAACAAGAAAGCTTTCTGTTCGCCTGAACTCTGTGGGACGCTCAGTCATTCAGTCTGCAAGCCAAAATTTTTGAAAGAAATGAAAAGAACTTCGAAAACTCGACCAAGAAGAAAAACACGACAAAAAGTATAGGAAAGTCGGATATATATATATATATATATATATATATATATATATATATATCATTAATTTTTCCTTTTAAAAGTTACAAAAATTTATATTTCTTTAGGTTTCCTTTTTAAAGAAATCTGAAAACTTCCATAAGTTTGTAGCCTTTCTTTCTTTGTTCATCCCACGTTTCTTAATTCTGATTATTTATTTTTATTCTTGCGAGACCTTGACTCCGAGCTTGATGGCGAATGAAGAAGAAGCTGAAGAATAAAACACATCTGAGGTAGATTGGGGAGAAGAACTGGACCAAACTGATACATGAAAAGGAGAGATGCCACGTAGATGGACCACGTCAGCAAAAAGAGATTTATAAAGCATTGAAGTCAAGTTTAGAGAAATCATAAAGAATATTGTAAAATTTTGTTAAAACTCTTCTTCATCTTTTCTTTGGGGTTACTGTGATTTTCCAGTGAACTTTCGAGGAAAATTTCCTCATTGATGTTCTAGAGCCGTTTCTTCTTCTAAGCTCTTCACGTATTGAGAGATGGATTTGTGTTTTATAAACATGTATCCAATGTTTTTTTTATTTGGTGATATACGGAAATACCGTATTAGTGGTATCAGATCCACTCATCCTCGGAGATAGTGGTGGTGTTGATTGGAATCTATGGAAGATTATATCATACCTGGAATATTCTCACAGGAATCAAAGGAAAAACTAGTTTGTTTCTGACAGTAATGGATCGTTGGGATGCATTAGATGCTCGACAAGCCAACATTGCCAAAAAGCTTTCTGAGTACAATAAGAAAATGGTGGGCATATTGGAGGGGCGATGTATCAGATTTGATTGTGAAGATGGAGTCGACTGATCCAATTTCAGTGACAGATTCAGAACCGAAAGTTAAGCTGGAGTCAGTTCCAGCGATTCACATTCGAGATGGAGGTGATTGAACTATCAAGATGGAGTAGATTGATTTGATTCTTGATATAGATGTAAATCGAGAGGTTGAGTCATTAGAAGTAGCTTCAGTTCTTGAGAAAGAAAGTGGTAATACATACGAGATGCTACAACAGGATTCAGAGCAGATTGAATCACTAGGAAACGAGGTACCAGTCTCTCTTTTGGTACCAAGCCATAAGATAGGTGACATGCACTCTGCTTTTCTTGAGAACAGTAGCTCACAGCTTCTATGCAATGATTCACATAATGATCATAGACCTGGTGTGTTTATTGCTCCAAAAGTAGAACAAGCATACATTTTAGATGTAGATGAGGTGGGAGACTTGGTTCACAACTCAGTAGAATCGGTTGATCTTGTCGCACACCAGCTGTTTTATCAAGTGTGTTTAAGAGGAGAGAATGAACAGAAGATTGTGAGTAAAATTCTAACGACATGGAAATTTATGTTTAATTGAAAGGAGTTGGCAGGAACCAGGCCACAACTTAACCATAATAATCTGTGGCATCAGTGTTATCAAGGATCACATTGAAGAATGGAAAATGTCTTGATGGGAAAGAGACTCTCGAGTCTATCTCTTTGTATCACAGTGTGGGAACCTGGTGGTGTTTTGATTATAATAGCGGAGTTGAATGGATTGGAGACGTGTCAAGTTTGTCAAGAACCAGAATGCACGTTTGCTATCTGTTGTGGGTGTGATGAACCTTGCTGGCCACAAAGTTCTAGAGATGCAGGAATGGTTTTAGAAAACATGGAAGTATAGGTACAAGAAGAGAGAGCACAAGGAATGTTCCAAGAGTTGGCTTGTTTTATTTTCAGAATTTGGAGTGGCAGTATATGATTTTGGAACAGGCAATCAATTGTGCTATTTCAGTGAACGTCTCCCAGTCATGCCAGCTAAAGAATGTATATTTTTACATCAAGAAACTGTTGAGGAGTCTAACGAGATAGGGCAGTCACTTCAAGAAGATATTTCTAGTGAAGACACAAGAGAAGGAAAGGCTACTGGTCTCTGTTTTTTTCTCAGGAAAAGGAGTATATTCAGAGAAAGGGGTTTTTGTGTTGGAATTGGGGATCAGCTGGCGCAAGTTAACATAGAGGAAGAAGAGCTGCACGACAAGCAACCTAACTTGACTGGATCAGATGAAGAGCATGGGCTTGGAGGTTCCAACTACTGGATCTCCAAGGTCAAGGTCGTGGAGATACATACTCCGCATTTGCTCCTTAGGGATAACATGTATTACCTTGCTGCAGAGGAATTTTACCGGGAGAATGCTGAGGATTTCGTAATTACTGAACTCAAGCTATATCTAAGGGATGAATTACACTCTATTTTTTGCAGTGATGTTGATATTTCTAAGGAAGATGACAACCCTTCCAGTTTCAATATTCTAGATGTGGAAATCATAACAGGGCAGATAAAAACGACCTCAGAAACAGAAAATCTACATCACTTGTTTGAGAAAATGCAGTTGGGAGGAAGAAAATGCAGAGAAAAACAGGACAACATAAACTCCTCAAATCTTGGAGATTCAAATTCAAGAACACTACAGAACCACAATACAACAAAAAGAGGAATGATATGGTTCATGTTGCTTTAACATCTTCAAAGTCTCTCATGCTCAAATACAGAACAATGGAAGGAGAAGTCGGTTGCTATCTTTGACTAATTGGTGTAAATGTCGACAACACTCTTCTGTTGTGTGGCACCAGTGGAGAGCCAAAAAAGTCATGAAAGTGTTTTGTGATGCATGCACCAGAGAGTTGGAGGAGAGGACCTTCTTCGTTGCTGATCACAGTTGCAGGTTTCATGTTTGGACAGCATTGAAGATGTGAAGAACAAGCATTAACTTTGAGGTCAAAGTTTCTCAAACAGGGGAGATATGATACATGAAAAGGAGAGATGACAGGTAGATGGACCACATCAGCAAAAGAGATTTATAAAGCGTTGAAGTCAAGTTTAGGGAAATCATCAAGAAAATTGTAAAAGTTTGTTAGAATTCTTCTTCATCTTTTTTCTGTGGTTACTGTGATTTTTCAGTGAAATTTCGAGGAAAATCTCCTCACTGATGGTTTAGAGCCGTTTCTTCTTCTAAACTCTTCACACATTGAGAGATGGATCTGTGTTTTGTGAACATGTATCCATTGTTTGTTTTTTTTATTTGGTGATATACCGAAATACCGTATCACAAGTTTGTTGGGATGATGAAGATGACCACACTGAAGGTCACTGGTGCATAGATACTAATCCAGAGTATGTCCGTGATGATGAACAAGAAAATCAGGAAGAACCAGAACCATTGGACCAATATTCAACTTGTTATGGTCCTAAATCCCAGCTCATCTATGATCACAAATACTCATTTGATTATGATGTGGAATTTTATGGTCAAGTTTGTCCAAGGTGAATAAGACCACCGTGGCTGAACCAGAAAGATCTTACCATGGGAACCGATCAAGCCATGTTCACAGCAAGCCTTGGAACCACAAGGGTGGTCAGTTCTATCAGAACAACTTGGATGCACCATCTATACACATTTATGTTCATAAGAAAGGACCAAGTGCATACCTAAGATGGTAGGATGACATGGAGCAATGCCTTAGGACTTGGAGAATTCCAGAGAATCTAAAGCTATCTTATGCAAAAGATACTGTAACTAGAGAAGCACACAAATGGTGGAACCAACAAGATGCTGATAGTATCTATTTCAATGGACCAGCTTTACTTGGAAAGAGGTGAAGATGCTCATGTAAGGAGAGTTTGTAAGGAAGGCACAATACGCTCAGAAGTTGCCCTCAAGGAGATTAGTAAAACCTCTCTCGTCTGTCAAGGCCATGGTCATCTAGCCAAGATTGTCCAAGGAAAAAGACCTAAGCAGAATAAAATTTGAGTTTTGAGGTGCAAGGAACCGAGAAACCATCTACTCAACTCAATGTAAGTAATCCTTTTTCTAGAATGGATTGTTCCTTTACTAGAATGGATAAACTTTTAGATAATCTTATCAACAAGCTTAGGTCTGGATCCATGAAATAAAAATAAATTTTAGATGCCATAGAGTAAACCTCTAACCCTAAACTTCATGTAAATAAGAAACAAGAAATAGTTTCACCTTCTGAAAAATTTAGAGGATCAAGTAGAAAGATTTAATTCTGTTTCTAGCAATTCCATTACTGTCTTAACACACTTTTCTAGTGCCCAAAATGTTGAAACTATTTCAGGTACTGATATGGAACACATGGAACAAGGAGAAGGTTCAAAACCGACAAAGGTGTTTGTGGATCCAAGTCAAAACAAGGAAGAGACGACAACACCAGTGCTGAATGAATATTGTTGGGATCAAAATCGGTTATGGCAAAATCAACGACTGAAATCCTCTGAGAAATATGCCTTAGATAAATACGAGCCGGATATGTCGAAGAAAACTACACCGCATAAGCCGAGCCTATTAAAATAAGGATATCAGAACAAAAATCCGTGTATTTCATCCTAGACAAGGAATAAAAGAGCTTTTATCCAAATATGACAAGTTTTACGAAACAATCTTTTGTAGAACAAATTTCAGAAAGTTTCCGTGGAAATACCTTTGTAGGAATATCTGTGAGGTAATCTTCTGGAAAACAGCTTTTAGAAAATGTTTACGGAAAGACCTGGGTAAAAAAAAATAGTTTTGAAGGTCTACAAAGCAGTCAACGGAGAGAATGAGACGGGAAGAAAGCCACCATCACAGGAAACCTCACTCTCCTACTCACCCTCTCTAACTCGCCCTCTCTAACTCGCCCTCTCCTACTGGCCCTTGTCCAACTCGCCATCAGGCCAGTAGGACCGACCATGCTCAACTCGCCATCAGGCGAGTAGGATCAGGCACGTCCAACTCGCCATCAGGCGAGTAGGAGCGACCACATCCAACTCGCCATCAGGAGAGTAGGATCAGGCTCGTCTAACTCGCCATGAGGTGAGTAGGATCAGCCTTGTCAAACTCTTCATCAGGGGAGTGGACTAGACCACATCCAACTCGCCATCAGTCTTGTAGGATCAGGCTCGTCCAACTCTTCATGAGGCTAGATAGGATCAGTCTTGTCCAACTCTCCATTAGGTGAGTAGGACCGACCACGTCCAACTTGCCATCAGATTAGTAGGATCAGGCTCGTCCAACAAGCCACCAGGCGAATAGGATCAGGATCGTCCAACTCGCCATTAGGTGAGTAGGACCGACCACATCAAACTCGCCATCAGGCGAGTAGGATCAGGCTCGTCCAACTATTCATGAGGCGAGTAGGACCGACCAAGTCTAACTCGCTATCAGGCGAGTAAGACCAACCACATCCAACTCGCCATTAGGCGAGTAGGATCAGGCTCTTCCAACTCGCCAAGAGGCGGGTAGGATCAGTCTTGTCCAACTCGCCATCAGGCGAGTAGGAACGACCACGTCCAACTCGCCATCAGGCGAGTAGGATCAGGCGAGTAGGATCATTCTTGTCCAACTCGCCATCAGGCGAGTAGGAACGACCACGTCCAACTCACCATCAGGTGAGTAGGATCAGACTCGTCCAACTCACCATGAGGCGAGTAAGATCAGTCTTGTCCAACTCGCCATCAGGCAAGTATGACCGACCACGTGCAACTTGCCATGAGGCAAGTAGGATAAGTCTCATTAACCTCGCGATCAGGCGAGTAGGACCAACCACATCCAACTCGCCATCGAGCGAGTAGGATCAGGCTAATCTAACTCGTCATCAGGCGAGTATGACCAATCACGTCCAACTCCCCGTGAGGCATGTAGGGTCAGGCTGGTCCAACTCACCATGAGGCGAGTAGGTTCAGTCTTGTCCAAGTTGATATCCGGAAAGTAGGACCGACCACGTCCAACTCGTCATCAGGCGAGTAGGATCAGTCTCGTCCAACTCTCCATCAAGCGAGTAGGACCGACCACATCCATCTCGCCATCATGCGATTAGGATACAGGCGAGTAGGATCAGTCTCGTGCAACTAGCCATCATTCGAGTAGGACCGACCACATCCAAATCGCCACTATGTGAGTAGAATAAGGCTAGTCTAACTCGCCATCAGGCGAGTCGGACCGACTATGTCAAACTCGCCATTAGGAGAGTAGGACCAACCAAATCTGACTCTCCATCAGGCAACCAGATTTACCCTTTGTTCCTCGACTAAACTGTCCCTTGTTTCGTCTCGATTGGAATTACCGTTGAAACTTTACGATAATAACTGCAAAGACTTTTTTTCTCGTATAAGTTCAGCTTAATTGTATAAAACAAAAACGGTTGACTTAACACCAAATTTTCCTCGACTCTACGCGTAATTTGAACTATTTTATAAAACTGACAGCGTACCAAAGGTGTTCTTTCAAAAAAATCATAAAACGTTTAAGTCGAAAAACGGCCCGAAAAGGTCTAAAACGCTGCTAAAAGCTCTGTTAATATTTTATATGAAATCGAGCCCAAGGATATTACGACGGTCTATCTGTTATTAACGGAAGAAGATAAATGTTAAGTTTGAAGATAAATGTGAAGTTTCAAGGGATAATCATGAAGATCGAAGAAAAAAAGGAATATTTTTGCGAAGCAATAAACTCAACTCGCAGGTAGAAAAAGGTAAGGGCAAACTGATCTAGGAGGAGTTTGACGAGTTAAAGATGACTCAGAAGTCCTTCGGCGACTACCGCGAGTGTCGGGGCTCCGTGGGTGCTTTTGGTGCACTTAGGCTGAAGACTACACCTATGATTCCGAGATAACAAAGATGTCGAGGCATGCAAGCGCGGAGTTGAAGATTCTTTAAATCGAAGGGAGAATCTAGGGGAACTAGGTCTGGATTCCCGTGTCTCCAGATTTGGAGGAGGTTGGGCATTCCGTTCTGGGCGAGGATGGCGAGGTATTTCAAGCTCCAGCCCCACTCGGTGTTAGTAATTACTCAATTGGGAGTGTATATGTCAGGTAACGTTGTCTTAGACTCGTGAAGGGTGTTTGCATTTGAAGGGAGTATGTTCGCTCTTTATGTTATGTATATTGGTATGCATTGTGTTCGCCCCTTGGGGGTTTTAAATATATTTTCTTTTCGTAGCCTTTCTTTTAACGGACAAAGCGTCAACGAGAACAAGCGAATGTGAGTGTGTTACTCATTTCCTTCGTTCTGGTGGATCGTGAAACTTGTAGTTATGTTAAGATGGATATTTTGGAGATTTAGGATTTTGAAGAAGTTTATGATCGTCCAAGTATCAACAAAGAGGCAAATTTGTGTATCTCATATCATTGATACTATGCCATTGAGGGTTAAGATTGATGTAGCTTTTATTATGCACTCTCAAATTAACCTTGTGAGCTACTTTACCCTCTCAAATAAGAGGTTCAATGTAATATTATGGATCGAATTAAAAAAGAATCTAATATCACACAATAGATTTGTTGTTTCGAAATAAAGCTAGATTAAAGTATAGATTTGTGAGTGATGAATCAAGGATTGGTTTGGTTTGTAATGATTAATATGAAGGATTACTCTTAGGGGAACTCTTAGGTAGACTAGGCAATGCAAACTAATGAATTATTAAGGGTTTTAGTGAAGCTCTTGTTCTGAACTCAAACGTAAGGTTTGGACTAAGTCGCTATTGCAAGTCTTAACAGAGCGATCAACGGCCACTGTGAGGCATCAATCAACGCTAATTCTAAACATAGACTATTGATATGTTTTATATATACTCTAATTCTCTAGTTCAATTTTCGTTTGTAACTAGTGTTTTAGACTGTTTAAGACATGTTTCAGGGTACAACCAAGCTGTCACTTGTGCTATAACATCCTATAATCTAAGGTTGAAATGATCAAATTCAACTTAGCATTAAGATCTACTTACACAAATAACTAGTTAGAATAACCCTAACAATTCCATAATATTAGCAAGATATTAACTGCCCTGGAAGAACCCTAAATCTAACAACTAGACTACTCAGACATGATTGAAATAAACATGATGAATAGATATATAAATTGCATAAAGAATAACCATAATGAAACAAGGGAGTTCGAGATCTTAGTCTGATAATCGAATAGATATCTCTCTCCACAGGGAGCCATCAAGGTTGTAAGTATCAAAAGAGTTATGTAAGAAGTGGTATCTTGCAAGACAACTATATAACCTAATAAATAGCCTAAAACTTAGCAAGGGACTTATCTTGCAAATAATGGAACATCTGGGCAGAATCGTGATTTCTTCAAAACTTAAGTAGCTCGACAGAAGTGATGACTATCGATCGACACTCAAGGTGAGGCGTCGATTGATGGTCGTAACGTTTCTTTGTTCTGACTTTGAATTATCAGCTGAGTACTCTTCAATACTCCAGAATAATCCAAAAGCTCCAATTGCTTCCAATGAGTACCTGAACCTGTAAAGACTGTAAAGCAATACGAATTGCATAATAAAGACTCCAAAAGCGTATTTATATCATAGGTAAAACAAGGTAAAAACCATGACATATCAAATCTCCTAGACTTATCCTTTGCTTTCCCTCAAGCAATACATAGAATTAATCAGAGAAAGGTTTGAAAACACAAAGATTTACCAGCTTCTTGGAACATTGTTTCACCTGAATTTATGTTGCAACCACGTCTAAGTATTTCCATGTACTTTACTTTGCTAATCGATCTTCCATACAACAATATACCATAATCTATCTATCATACCCTCTGCTATCCTCATTTGAATACATAATACAAGGCGTAGACTTTATCCTGGGGGTATCGATCAAAGCAAACATGGATTCTTACTCAAGCAAGTGTCTGAACCACAGGTAACCATTCTAATCCTTTTCCTCTCTCTTCTTTCTTCTTTAAATCTTTTTTATATCTCAACTTCAATGGACAATGATGCTGATACAATCCATCTTGCCATCTAATTTTTGATTTGACTAACAAAGTTGTAGCCGAATAGTGGCGTCATCGGTAATGTACCTACCCCTCGCTTCCAACAATGTGTGATCATCCCTTTGAATTAGAATAGTTGGGTCACAGGTAATGTACTTACCCCTCTGCATCTCAGGAAATCATCTCAATCTTTTCTTTTCTTTTTCTTTTCTTTTTTTAGATGCAGGAGAAAAGTGAGAGGAGGATAAGAAGGTAAAGTATTTTACCTTTCAGATATGCAGGAGGATTCCGGTCCTATGCATACCAAGCCCAGAACAAGAAAATATAGTTACTTAGGATGGAGCTTAGCTTTGGTTCCTTCAGAAGTTCTTAGCAAGTGTGGGTGTTACAGGATAATCAATCTACTTAGTTTTTCCATTCAATCTTAGAATGGAGCTAGAAAATGGTGCAACAAACTGTTCCAGAAAAAGATTATAGTCTATAACTAGCTTCTAACTTTTGATTCTATAAAACATTTATAAGAAAAAAATTTAGATAATCGTTAGTAAGGAATTAAATATCAAAAATAACATGTGGTGTTTGTAATTACCTCCCCCAGACTAGAATAACATTCTCTCAGTGTTAAAGTGGCGTGAGATTGGTGGGATGAAATAAATAGGAATTTAAATAGTTAGTTGTTAGGATTAAAGAATTTGTACCTTTTGGTCCAAGTCTCCATCGATCGATAGCGGCTAAGGACCATCGATCGATGGTCTACGAACAGCATGAACTCGTCAGCATGTAACCATAAAAAGTGTCTAAGATTCCCTCATCTGATCATCTCTCTTTGTGTTAGTTCTGTTAGACACTCAAAAAACAAGTTACAGCAATAAGAAACGATAATAAGCGTGAGTCCAATAAAGATCCAACAAAGTAAAGAACATAAATAAATATGAGTGAGTCTGAAATAAAAATAGAGGGGAAGAGAGTAAAAACGTAGACTACTCCTCGTCGGTGGTATCCATATTTGTCTAGCGTGGTGGTGCTGGAGCTGCCGGTGAAGACTCGCCCTGGTATGTGGACGGCAGAAGAACTGGCACCGAGTCATAGCTTCCAACCTGCCCCATATAGCCTGAAGTGCTCCCAGCACGAACCACTGGAAGTCTCCGTGATCATGAGTGGAGATCCCTGGAATCTGCGGGAAATCTGGTGGAGTGAAGGTGCTTCTTCCTGGTCCTCAGCGGGAGTATGAGCTGATCTAATTCCTCCTCTGCGCTGGGTACGCACGGGTTCATTACGCACAAGGCGCTCGTCTGGTCTGAATGCGAGGTGCGCAAGGGTATCAACAAAATCTGTCACACCGGGCACCGGGAGTTCTATCATGTGGGGCCCCGTATTGTCTACACAGAACCATAGGCGTCCTTCCTTCAGCCACCCTGCCCTCGTTAGGTGAGCCTCATCCAGATACTCGAACTCAGACTCCATGGAGGCTCCCTGAAGGCTGATACTGAGGTGCAGAAAGATAGGTGCCAGGAGGCTCCCTACTGTCTCCTTCTTCCTGTCAGATCCCTTGAAGGGTTTCCCCTTCAGGAATACTAAGTTATTGGCAAAAATGGCTCCTATGTTCACCATCTGGTCAATCATGGGTGGTGCGAAGGCCTCGTCATCTCGCTCAACCAGGCCCATGTCTGACTCAATAACATTGTGAGCTCCTGAAACCTCAGCTTGTTGGGCTCCATCTTGCACAATAAGGTGTTGGCAAGGATCTTCAGAAAGTATCGCATGGACGGGTGGCGGACATCTGTCTTCGTGGCTGCACTGGATTCGAAATGACCTGTCCCAATGAGCTCCCAAAAGGCGGTCTGGCCAGGGAAAGGAGGGATGCGCAGCCAGGGTAGTCGGGGTTGTTAACCCGTAGACACGGCAAAGTTTGGGATGGTGATGAGGTACCTGATGCCCCTAATAATGAAGGTCAAGTAGGCCTCGGTGGCCCTATTCGCCCTCGAGTTCTGATAGAAACTTGAAATGTGGCCATGAACTGCCATACCAGGTTGGGGTAGAGTAGATATGGCGCAGTAGCCATGGTCCCCATACCAAGCTCCCTCATCATGTCGTGAACGTTAGATAAGAGCTTCAGCTTGTTCAGGACGGCTCGATAGAAACGCCTTGCCATGCGTTATAGTAGAGGCTGTCATAGTCGTCCTATTTCGTGTGACACGGCTCTGTGGGTACACGCCCTGGAGGCTACAGCTGCCTTGGGCTCAGGGTAATCCTTGAATGTGTCTATCAAATCCCCTTTCTCCTTAGGACAAGGTGCACAGAATGAAGGTTCCGATGCTGTGGAACTAGATTCACCAACATTGAAACGCGCCTTAGTTCTCCTCTCGCTATCTGCAACAACAAAACAAACGAGAATCAGTGATTCATCTAGTCGAAGAGACCGTCGATCGACGAACCCTTTTGGGTGCGATCGATGGTCAATCGCGATTAATGTGAGATTTTCGTCTCCAAAATCGAACCAATGATTGTGCAAAAAAACAATCACAAGCCGTTGACAACTGCTATTCTAGTAATCCATCACCCTAAGACGTTCTAAATTCCAACATATACCCAAAAAATCGATTTTTTCTCCCAATCCCTAGAAACTCCCTAAACTAAGAGATTCAAAGACCATACCTTGAAGATTGGTTGATTTAATGACCTAAACAGATAGAGGCCCTGGAGGCTACAGCTGCCTTAAGGCCATACCTTAAGGCAGCCTATAATTGTAAAACACTCACTTGAACTTTTCTTTATATATTGTTGTTACTCTAGCTTATCAATTCTAAATTCGATTCTCCTTAAGTGAAAAAATCAAAGTGTAGTGTCACTCCTCAAGGACTAGAATTAAACTACAGATTCTTTCCCACACATAACCAGTTTACTTTCTAGGATCTTGGTTATAATGTAAGCTGCTTCATATAACCAGGGTACTCTCTAGGACATTTGGTTGTGTGTTAAGCTTTGTAAGAGGATTCAACCACCAGTTGGTTGTATCTTCATCTGAATGGTGAGTTCATGTTGTTTGGTTGAAGGGGATTCACTTACAAGTTAACTGAATACTATCTTGACATGAGACAGAAACTCATGAATTCCAACATGGTATCTGAGCTTTGTTGCTTTTCTATGGGACCAAACTCACCTCTTTCGCTCTGTTTTTGAATAAATTCTTTCTCTTCCACTATGATATAGTGTTATCTTGGTCAGTACTTGTTAGTATCTTGATCAAGCTTGAGGAAGAGAAAGATTGCGAAAATGCTTCATCATTATGCTTTATCCATTAGATAATAGTTTTCTCTTAATGGAGCATCTCTTTGACCAGTGGACAAACTGTTTTGATCCATTGGTTTCATCGTTTTCTAAACCACAAAAAACACTTGTTCATGTGTTATTCTGATGGTTCTCTTTTTGGAAACCCTGGAAAACATCAGTTCATGAGTTATTCCAGTGGCACATGTCTAAGATCAGTGGATAAATTGATTGTCCAATGATGCATTGTGTTTCAGCTACTAAAGCACCAAACTGTTGATGAGTATTGAATTCTCCTGGCTGTTAATGCTTCCGCAAAACACAAGAAAACAGAGCAAAACTCTGTCCATTATAACTCTTGAGCAATTCGCAATTCTCTATTCTCTGATTCTCAAGGTGCTTATTCTCCATCATTCTCCCATTCTCAGGCTACTAATACTTTGGTTACATCATTCTCTACTCTCTAGTTATTTTCTGGTTACTTATACTCTTTGGTTACTTGAATATCTATACTTACAATCTTGATAAGAATCTGCCTTAAGGTTGTTAAACTGTCTTGAAGTTAAGCTCTCTTGAAATAATTTTCTTGGTTATGTCCTTAAGAAAATTGATTCTCGTGTTGTCTAAATGCTTAGCCTCGTTGATTAGGATTCATAGAGTGTTGCTAGGATAGAAACTTAATGATATATGTCCATTTCTTGTTTGAAATGTGTTTTAAAGATCATACTTGGTGAAAATCCATGATCTAATCATGTTGTCTACTTATGCTTAGCTTAGTGTTTGTTGACAGGTTGCCCATGTTAATCAGAGCCTGCACAAGATGCATATTCCTGACCAGGGAGATTTTCCTATGTTGATCAGACTCTACACATGATGTATATTCCTGAACATGGAGATTGCCCACTGCCCATCAACACTTTGGACATTGCTTGTGTCCATTAACTCCCAAGATGGTTGAGAGGATTAATGGAGTAGTGGAGATATTGCTAAGAAGTGACTTACCTAATGCAAAGGATGGACAGGAAGTACATTCAACAAAAAGGCCACAATTCAAGCCAAGAGCATGTGGTCTCATGGCATTGGTGATCATCATTGGCTCTCATCGTCCAAGCTTGACTACATACTCTCATTCTCAGGTCAAGCTTGAGGAGGGTTGTTAATATGAGAAGCCAATTTCCATCTTCTTATGCAAGGGAGGTACTTAAAACTATACTTATTCTTGTTTGAATAGGTTTACCCCTTTAGAATTGATGCAAGTGTGTGTGTGTGTGCATTGTTTGAATCAGGTAACTGGAGCTCGCGAGAAGAGTCTGGTGATTGATCAGACCCTTTGATGATGGCATGATGTTAGAAGAAAGGGGAGACAAAGAACCAGCAACATGGAGAGTTCCAAGCAGTTTCGAGTGTGAAGCATGGAAGGCATTGGTGCATGCTTGCCATTGAAGTAAGGCCATGATACAGGGTTCATGAGTCCCTAAGCTTGATCATAAGACTCATAAACCCACTGGCCAATTCCTAGGTTGAGGGTAGTTGCACTCTTTTTCCCTAAGTGATGGTTTTATCCCATCAGGTTTTCCACACTTAGTTTTTTAAAGAGGCAAGTACTCTTAGTTCCAACCTTGCCCAAGGATCTCCTATAGTCAAGCTTGAGGGGAAGTGTTGAAAAGAGAAGAGAATAAATAGAGGAAAGGAGTTAGTTCATGATAAAAGGAGAGTTAATTAAGAGAAGCCAATTGGTTATGTTCATAGAGACTTGCTCCACAAGCTACCATCTTGATAAGGCCCAAAATGGGGGTCGTCCAGATGATTGATGGAAGCGTGAATCGGATCTACCAAAATTATTGTCAATTGGTCGATATGTCTGGAAACTGACTTGATAACATGGTAAAAAATGCAAATGAATGATATGATGAAGATAATGAGGATAAAAAAATACAAATAAACAAAGGATAGGATGGAATCAGGTTTCTGGTTGTCTGACACTCTCAGCCTGATCAGAGGATGGTTGAAGTGGATTGAAATGGTGCTTTCCTTGCTGGTTGTGTAACTCTCAGCTAATGCATGGGATGGAAGATATGGATTGATAGACACCACAAAGATCTGTGAAAGGAGACTTTGATAAGCATGGATTCTCAAGAGCTTCTTCTCACAACACTCTAAAGACTTGGAATAATAGTTTTAAGAAAACTAAAAAAAAACTGCATATTCATTCATAGAATTCAAAGTAGGATTGTTTACAATGATGGACGACTTGAGCTTATGTAGGCTCGACTGTGGGACTCTGGAAAATACCAAATGGTCATAAACAATACAAGGAAATAAGAGAACTTGAAAATAAAGTTTAGTCTTCAATGGACGTGATCTTGAAGGCATATGGTCGTTGGAATGGGATTTGCTTGACCATAAATGGAAAACTTGATTCCTTTTGAACCTGGAAGGTTTGAGAGGATATGAAAGCTTCCTGGAATTCTTTTTGACTTATTGGAATGGTCTCAACTCGTGCCTAGCTGACAAGAAAGTAGCTGTTGGAAATTTATTGCCAAAGATTCCAAATATGGTAAATTGAAGTGCAAGAGAATTCTCCTAATCTCTTGATGCTGGAACATGGTAGGACGCCTAGAACACCTTCTGGATGGTATAGAGTAGCTCCTGGCTTCCACGAATAACTTTGGGTAGGACCAAACTGAATTGGTTAAAAACTTTCCCCATTTGATGTCGGTTTGACCGGTTCTGGAAAATTGATTGTATCTTCATAATTCCTTGACTAATTCTCCGGTTTCTGGGCTTTCGGGAAAAATAAGAAACTGAATACATGTTTTTATTTTTCTAGCATGGTATAAATATCATAAACAAATAACTATCAAATTAATCCTAGTCTTAACACACAAATAGTACTCTTACCAAAAGAGATCAAGTGTAGTACTTAGGGATCAAATCCACAGAGAGCAATGACACAAAATAGATTTCTTATTTCTAAAGATTAAGCTAGGTGAATATATATATTGGTGGCAAACAATTAGTTAAGGAAATATTCCTTATCAAGAAGTAGAGAAGCAAAATGGAAATATGCTAATAATGCAAATATGGAAATATTCTAATAAATTAACTTGATGCCAATGTGAATATGCTAGATCTAGGGTTTCAAGCCTAATGGATTATAGTGGATAGGAAGCACATATATGTAAATATACTAGAACTCAAATAATAACTATTTTGACCCTTTTAACTCCAACTCTCGTATGCGAGCAAAAGGAAAGACCATCGATTGACGACTATGGCCTAATTTCGTTCGACGGTAAAATCAGAAGAAAATGTCAATGAGATTTGATAAGTCCACCAGACTTATTAGACCAGCTCTCGCATGCACCTAACAGCCTAGTTCATTGGAGTCTATTCTGGCACATAGCCTACTCTCGTAGTCGTCCATGTCCTACTTTCGATATCCTAGTTAGCTACTCTAGAATGCAAGCATTAAGCACAACTCAATTGATGGATATTAACTTAACTAGCAATCCTATTTTTGGGCTAATCCATGATTGCTATCATTCAACCCTAAATCTAGTTGATAACTACTCAGACATAATCAAAGAAAGAACAATAGTCGAATAGAATGCATATATAAAATATTGGGGTTCCAATACAAATCTCCCTAAGAAGTTATGAATCTTCTCCCCTAAGAACCTAACATTATAAAGCTTTGTGAGTTGTGTCAAGCCTTGCCTACACTTGTACTTGCACACTCTCCATGCTCTAAATACATAAGCATATATATAAAAACCCTATAACTTAGGTCGAAACTCGTCCAGGGTATTCTTGTCTTTTGTTTTCTAAACTTAAGCTTTTCAGTCTGAGAGTTGCGCATCGATCAATGGCAAGTGTGCAGCATCGATCGATGGCAAGTGGGCAGCATCAAATCGACCTTGGTCTTTCGTCATCGGTCGACTCCATTTTTGTGTCGTCGATCGATGACAGTCTTGTACTTTGACTCCTCAAATAGTCAGCTACGGATTCTTCTCGCTAAACCTAAATGCTCCAAAAGATCCAAGTAGCTCCATTTATCTCCAAAACGTTCATGGACCTGTAAATACTCTAAAACATATCCTAGACACACATAATAGACCCTAAATAGAGCCTATAATATTGCCTAAAACTGGTAATAAATATGTTATATTAGAAACCCATATTGATTTCCATGATTTGTTCTGGAAAATTCCACCTCATTTTTTGGCTGAACTTCATTTTGAAGGGTTGATACTCGCAAATGGATGGGCTGGAAAACCTTCATTTTGTAAAAACCATAACTTTCTGGTCCGCATATATTTTGGGATGATTCCACTTGGAAAGGAAACATTGTTGAATTTATAACCCATGAAAATTGGTTTCATGGTGAAAACCCTCCCGGTTTGTAAGATATGACATTTGGAGTGCACATATATCCTGGTTGGCGCCTTAGTTGGTTGAGTTGAGAGTTGGGTCGACCTCCGGTTCAGCTGCTGGTTTTATGGCCACATCCTAGCCTCCCGCTTGGTGGATTACCTGCACCAAGATAGGGCAAGTCAGGTTTCATCCTCCTTTGAGAGTTTAGAACCTTACCTTGGTATATTTTTTGTTGGGTGATGCATGTTGCATCTAATGGCTCTTCTTTGAGAAGGTATGAAATGATCACGCCTCTAGTATGGACATGGACATTCCATCTATTCTGGAGTGGATGGTTCTTCACTTGTGTCCGGAACAACCTCTTGTACGTGGTTTTCACTCGTTAAAATTATAATCATCCTTGGCCTCTTCTCCTGAAATTTTGTAGTGTGGGTCTGACCAGTAGGACGTCGTTGCCTCTAGGGAATTTCCCTAACCTAGACTAATTTGTTGATCTCTCACTTGAGTTTGATTGGTATTGTGCTTCCAAATTGATCTACAATCTACTTTTGGCACTTTTGACAAGAACAAGTGTATCATATCTAAGTAGTGAGGTGATAAGGGCGTGATAGAACCTAATATTACCTCAGTGTTGGTGTATTTTAATGGCAAATACACAAAATCGCCTTGATCTACTTTCTAGTAAGAAACTAAAGACATCGGGGTTAGTGTATCTTCCTTTTGAGAAGTGTACAGTCCTTAATTTCCTGTACCTATTTCACTTTCCCTTGGAAAAATAGAGTGCATTAATCTTATCATGGAACCAATAAGAACATTCTTGTCTAAAGGGAAGCTTACCATAGGTTTTGGCACTTGAACAAGATATTGTGCAATTTTCGGTTTCCACTTGTTGTGTGGATCATGAATGAATTCTTGTTCTGGTTCTTTTATTTGGACTTCAGTAAGCATTGGAATATATTTTATCCTTAGTGTACCATGAACATACACGCTTAGATCTTCAACCAAAATTGGGTTTAGATACTTACCTTGGAAAGTTATGTGTGGCACTAGTTTTGCTTCTTTAAACAACTTTGACTGTTTTTCCTTCTGGTCCATTGGAAGGTTTGCTCTTGGTGTGTCAACTCTGTGGGATCCAAGCTTCTTAATACCTGTAATATCCCTCTTGTACGAAGACAAGTGCATCATACAAGTGGTAGATGATTCATGAACCAATGTACCAAGTGTAGGACTTACCTTAGCGTTTACTTTCATAATAGCTTGCTCCGGCTTTTCCTTGGTCCTGATCAAAGTGTTATGGCCGACACTTTTATTCTTATCCACGTCCTTTGGGACCTAACAATTTTGGTATTGATCATAAATAACCTTGTGCCTCTGGTTGGGCCGAATCTGGTCTTGTAGGATCAAGCTTCTACAGCCTTCTTGTGGCACAACTCTCTTTGCCTCTTTAGACCCACGAGTTGGATATCTCTTGGGGAATAGTTCCTGGATTTGAGAGCTTCTTCTTTAAGTTGATCAATGGAATAATCTAGACTCTCCTTTTTCTGTATGTTATTGTCGTGAAATCACTCATCAAGGTTTCTTTCCCACCTTAGGTAACCTCTTTTTCTTGGAAAGCCAAAGAGTTGGACTTTATCAGCAATATAATTATAGTCAAACCGATAATTAACAACATGATGGTTGTGGGTTTTAGAAGTTCGATGTGTGTTGCTCTTTGAAGGATCTGGTGGCTTTTCCTCGACATAGACAGCCTCTGGTGAATCTCCAAATGTACTTTTTGCTTGCTTTGGTCGTTGTCCTTGTGCCTTGTTTTTTTTCTCCAACCGAGCAATCTGATTATTGATTGCTTGCAAGGTTCCAATCGTTGGTTCAGTGTACACATCTGAGTTTGGACGTGTGCTTCTCCTAACATTACTTCCTGGAAACAATTTCAAAGAGCAAGTGAAGGTATAGAAATTTCTGGTTGAACCAAATAAAACAAATGCAAGAATAAAAACTTTTACTAAACCGAGAAATATACAATTATGAACCGAAATGAAATAGACTCAAAAGTATTTTTTTTATTTTGGTTTTTCTAATGCAAGATCGTGATGAACTAATTTAGAATGCTAATGAACACAATGAAAAAGAATTGTGGGATGCAAAGCTAACACTGATTCTTTTTTTTTGAGTTTTCTTAGTATGTAAAAAAATTAAACCAATTATATGCAAGAATATCAAATATGCTATTAAAAATGTTTTTTTTAAATTATGCAAGCAGTGTGATGTGCACGAAATGGGAGCTTTTTATTTGATTTTCAGGATGTAATATGAATGAAAAAGATATAAGGTATGCAAACAAACTAAAATAGGGAAATAAATAAATGCAGATTTTTTTTTTGAAATGTATGCACAAAATCTAAAATGGTAAGTCGAGCTGGGGGAATGAATGAAAATAATATAATGAATAAATTTAAATCCTAAATGATCTACACAAAAATAAGCTTGTCTCCTACCTCTTCTTTTTGCGGTTTTCAGTTTATGATGAACAAATAACAAAATGCAAGAAAAAAAAACTGTTTTATGGATTTTTCAATTTAATGATGGAAACAAATACAAGCAAGATGAATGATGCAAGGATAGAATATACCTGATTCATGAGCATTTTTCTCTGATACCAAATGATACGTCCCATAATGGTGGTCGTCCAGATGATTGATGGAAGCTTGAATTGGATCGACCAAAGATGTTGCCGAGTGATCGACATGGCTAACAACTGACTTGATAACCTGAAACAAATAAAAAATGAATGAGATGATGATATTAATGAGAATAAAACAAGAAAAAAATAAACAGAGGATATTATGGAATCAGGTTGGTGGTCGTGTGACACTCTCAGCCTGATCAGAAGATGGTTGAAGTGATCGAGATGGTGTTTTGCTTGCTGGTTGTATAATTCTCTCAATCTCGGCTAACGGATGGGATGGACGAGATGGATTGATAGACACCACAAATCTCTGTGAAATGATACTTTGATAAGCCTGGATGCTTAAGAGCTACTTCTCACAACACTTTAAAGACTTGGAAAATAGTTATAAGAAATATAGAAAACTACATATTCATTCATAAAATCCAAAGTAAGGTTGTTTACAATGATGGAAGACTTTATCTTATATAGGCTCGACTATGGGATTCTGGAAAATACCAAACGGTCATTAACAAAACAAGGAAATAAAATAACTTGAAAATAAGGTTTAGTCTTCAATGGATGTCATCTTTGGAGGAATATGGCCGTTGGAATGAGATTTGATTGGCCATAAATGAGCAACTTGATTTCTTTTGAACCTTGATGGTTTAAGAGGATATGAGAGCTTCCTGGAATTCTTATTGATTGATTGTAATGGTCTTAACTCGTGCCTAGGCTGACAAGGAAGTAGCTGCTGGAGATTTATTGCCAAAGACTCCAAAAATGTTAAGTTGAAGTGCAAGAGGATTCTCCTAATCCTCTTGATTCTGGAACATGGTAGGACGCCTAGGACACCTTCTGGATGGTATATGGTAGCTCCTGGCTTCCACAAATAGATTTGGGTCAGACCAAACTGAATTGGTTGAAGACTTTCTCGATTGATATCGGTTTGACCGGTTATGAGAAATTGATTGTATCTTCATAATTTCTTGACCAATTCTCCGGTTATTGGGCTTTCTGGAAACATGAGAAATACATCTTGAAGTCCATGACTTTTTATGGATAAATTCCACCTCATGTTTGGGCTGAAATTCACTTCTAAGGGTTGATACTCGCAAATGGATGGGCTCGGTAACTTCCATTTTGAAGAATCCATATCTTTCTAGTTCGAATAGATTTAAGGATGCTTCCACTTGTAAAAGAAATATTGTGGAATTTATAGCGCAATAGTATTGATTTCATGTTGAAAAACCTCCTGGTTTTTAAGATATGGCATTTTGAGTTCATATATATTCTTGTTGACGCCTTGGTTGGTAGAGTTGAGAGTTGGGTCGACCTACGGTTCATCTTCTGGTTTGATGGCCGCATTACATCTTGACCTAAATTACCTTGAAAGGAAATAAAGGAGTTTTAGAGACTGACTATGGACGTCGGAAACCTCTGAGAAGTCAAAGAAACCTGTTTGAATTTTAATAAGAGAGGTTGGTTTGAATTAGACAAGAAGTCACATGGTTTACTTTAGAGAAGCAGTTGGACTTGTCACTTTCACTCAAGCAGGCTGCGCCAACCTCTCTCTTGTCCCTTTCTCCTCATCTGGTCGTGCCTCCCCTTGTCCATATCCTCTTCGTCTCTTCCATTTTCCCATTACATTAGTTGTTTAGTCATTCAACCACCAGTTGGTTGTCTCTTCCTTTGAATGGTGAGTTCATGTTGTATGGTTGAAGGGGATTCAGTTACAACTTAACTGAATACTCTCTTGACATGAGCCAAACACTGAAGAATTCTAATAGTAATCCCTGACTTAGAGGCTGCTGCTGTTGATGCTGCTGGCGGAGAGAATGTTTTAGCTGACACTGAAGTAGCAGCTACTGAAAACGCTCTAGCTTCTTGACCCAGAACCTTGGCTGAATATAATCACCCGGATCAGTACTATGCCAACATGTCTGTAATTCGTCCTCCACCTTTTTAGAGGAACAACTCGATCTGAAGCTTGCATACTTTACTTTTGTGGGGCAGCAGCCTTATCACAGGCTCCCAGAAGAACATCCTATGGACCATCTCGAGCGGTTCGAGGATCTGGTCTCTGCTTTTAAGGTAAATGGATTCCCTGAGGACTACCTTCTCTTCAAGATCTTTAAGTACTATCTTTTTGGAGACGCTTCCTACTTGTTAAAGCAATTGCCAGCTGTGTCACTTACTTCCTAGACTGTCATCAAGAACGCCTTCCTACTTAACTTCTTCGATGATCCCCGGTCTGAAGAACTGTGAAATAGAATTTCTATGTTCTCACAAGGACCGGCTGAGTCATTCAAGGATTCTTAGATCAGATTCAGGTCCTACCAGAGAGACTGCCCACATCACGGATTCGATGAGGTACAGGTGCTCAATACCTTCTTAATAGGTCTCTCCATAGTCTACTAGATGGCTTAGGATACAACTAGTGAGATGAACTTCAATACTAAAAACTCGGAAGAGGCTGTAATTAAGATTAATAAAGAACTTGGCGTCTAGTAACACCACCAATAACACGGACTACGAGAGAAAGAAGTCTCCATATAATTTGGATAATGGACAAATAACTAAGGTTAAAGGAAAGCTGGATTCAGTTAATATTCTTCTGAAGAAGCAAGTCAATTTTGCAGAGGGTGTAGAAGTTGTAGAGCCTGCTACAGAGGATGAAAATTAAGAGGATGTTCAACTACATCTGTGGGGCTGGTTTTCAAAGCCCGGGAATTGGGAGTCAGCAGGATAACATAAACTTTATTGTGCTGGCGAGAGAAGTAACAATTACAACAATCAGAGCTCCCAGTACCAAAAGCCCTTCAAAAGCAACAACAGTTTCACAAGGAACTATGGAGCTTCTTCCTACCAGACTCCTGCTGCATGACACAAAAGAGAAGCTGGAGACAATGATTGATCAGGTTCTTGAGGGGCAGCAAAATGACTGTGAACCTCAATAGGAAGCTGGATGTTGTAGAGATTGAGTTGAACAGCAAGTTTGAATCTTTAAACACCCATGTGAAGAAGCTGGAAATTTAAGTTGTCTAGACAAATGATGCCGTGAGGAGACAAGAGACCCTGATTAAAGAAAAAGTAGAAATGGGACAGAAGCACCAAGTCAATTTTTGAGGATAATTTTTGACAGATTGTGAAGTATTGAAATTTACAGGATGGAAAGTTCTTTGCCCGAAGACAATGTTCGTGAGCTTCGAGAAATGCCTTCTTTGCGTCGATCGACACCATCTGGAAATAATAGGATTCTCGACATAGAGAAAGCGTCAAACGACGTCCCAAGCTCGTTTCTTGATGTCATCCTAATTCCAAGGGACAGTTCGCAACAAGGAAGAGAATCCCACATCTCCACTGAGATGGGCTAACAAAAAAGTGATGGACGGGTTCACTAAAAAGGTGCTGAGTATCCCTAGGAAAGAAGACTTTTATGATGCTTACCACAAGTACAAGCTCTGGAATTTTTTTAAGGAAAGCAAGGACAACATTCATCTGATGTTCCACTCTATCAGAAGCAAGAAGAAGAAGATGATTAAATTGGAAAAGAAACATGATCCAGGGAATTTCGTACTTCCATACACTATCGCAGGCCACCACTATCCAAATGCTTTATGCGATATACGTTCTTCGGTGAGCATCTTGTCTAGATTAATGGCAGAGAGCTTGGGTCTCGATATCGAGCCTTCCTATGACATCTTCACACTTGCCAACTGCTCTAGAGTCAACTTAGTGGGTTTCTCACAGACGTGTAGGTTGAGATTGGTAATGCCATACTCCTTGTAGATTTCCACATAGTTTAGTCATAATCAGGAGACTCCTTGTTGCTTGGAAGAGCTTTTATGGCAACTGTGGGAGCAGTGTGTGACATGTATACAAATAATCTGTGTTTGACGTTCGTGGATAAGGAGGTCTTCTATGACCCTGCCAAGGTATTAAGAGGGCACGCGTCATGCATTGCTGACATCCACGCCAATTCGGATCAGGAGAGTAACGACGAGGAGGTTGCTTCAAGTGAAACCTTCATGGGTTCGATCGAAGACACTCGAACCTCAGAGCAGTACGGGTCATCACATCTTGATGAGACTTCACGAGAGAGGCCCCTTAGACGGCCACAAATATTTCTAGCACCAGATGCAAATGGAGTCTACAGAGATCCAGAGGCCCATGGCATAGATGGCAGAATCAGTGATATCCCTGAGGCAATAATAGCCATGACTGAGTGTAGTTGATGGGCATATGATAGATAACTGACCTAATTACAAAAACCCAATAGACACAAGGAGGAACAACATAGAGATTATGCTGGATCAGATCCTACTTGGCCAAGAGAGAATGGCAGTCAATTTTTGTAGAAGGCTGGATGCAACTAATGTTCAGCTGGATAATAAGATTGTATGGATGAGAAGCCCTGAGGGAAGAAATGAGAGCAGATAGTCGAATGAAGTCAATCCTGCGTCGATCAACACCACCCAAATTCTCAAGCGGATAGAAAAATTGGCACTTGACAATGCCACACTCCAGAGAACACTGAGAAAACAACAATATGAAGGAGCCTTCCAAATAAACAACAATGCTGCATGACACCATGCTGACCCATACCGTCAGGGTCCACCACAATTCATTAGGAGAGATCAGGTTGAGGACATGATCACTGAAGTTGTTACAGCCTAAGAGAGTATGTTTGATGATTTCTATAAGAAGCTGGATGGAACTTACTATCCACTGAACAATGGCATTGGTGGATAAGCAAGTGTATATAAAATCTGGAACTTAGAGTAGATCAGATGGTTTCTACAATAAGAAGTGATGACGACATAAGGAGGCGTGTAGAGGTGTTCGAAGTCAGAGCGGATCAGATAGGTGCTACTCTACGAAGGCAGTTACAGCAGAGGGACAGAAACGATAATACAATCAGGAGTTTTGTAGGCTTCTTGTTTGAAATGTCTCCAGAAGATGTTGAGACTTGTTTCCCAACAAGTTCTCCATATTTCCAACACTAGTCCCGAAACAATAACGTCAAGCTAAAGACTATGAACAAACATTGAGTGGGAGGCAATCCATTGTTTACTAAGTTTTTTGTTTTATTTTTGTTTTTACTGATCTTCGTTTTTGCTATATTTCAAAAAAAAAAACAGATCCGACTTCACGAGTATAGGACGAGCATTGATCGACGGCCGGCCAGCGTCGTTCGAAGCTAAGACAGGATGCAGGTATACTCAATGAACTTTGTTACATTTTTCCAGTTTTTTGTGTATTTCCTTCGCCAACCTCAGACTATATAACATTGGGGACAGTGTTGTTTAAGTCTAGGGCAGGTAGTTACTGACATTGTGTTTTGTTTTGAGTGTCAGTGAGTCGTTTTATTGAGTCAAAACCTAGTCAGTTGGGGATGAGAACCAACTACCTAAACACTCACTAGCACCATTCCTTGATTTGTTGAGTGCAAGTCCCCGGGTTGGGTTGTTTCAACACGACTCCGAAGGTCCTCAAAAGACCAAAGTTAACATACGGCCCAAAGCCAAATACAAGCTTAACATCTTTATGGCCCCAAACCAAAACGTACTATTCTTATATAAGTTCATTTGCTTAATCTCATACTTTCCTTAGTTAAGTTCATTTTCTTAAATCATACTTTCCTTATCTATGTTCATTCGCTTAATTTGTTTCTTTACATTTTCCCCATTTAACATGCCCTTTCATTTTAGATCAAAATCATACGTTTTCACATAAACAATTACATCCAACTATTCCATCAATACACACAATCTAATATGTCATATCCTAAGAACACGAAGAACATTTCTGGAACCTTCGATGATCACTTCAAAGGAGAAAGCATGAACTTTCCATAACCGCATTACTCATTCATACACCCTGGCATATAAGAATCTAATTTTTAATAGTTTATTCTACAAGGTTGTCAGGAATCACATCCTCACCTGGATTGATCTTGAAAGATAATAGACTCTGATATTAAAGTTCCTGCAACTTTCCTTGCTCGATCCTCCTTCCCAAACTCTCTCTCTCTCTCTCTCTCTCTCTCTAAAATCGCGTTCTTGCTATGACCTCTATCTAAGACTCTATTTATGAGTTTCGAGAGGAATGAGATCTGAACAACCATTTTATAATGTTATGAAGAATTCCTCACCAAGCTGAAGCATCAATGTGGTTTTCTTATTTGGCTTGGTCAATTTTACCATCAATAGATCAATTAAATCTCTATGATTCTTTCCTTATCTGACTCCCGAAAATCCAACCTTCCTTTCGTATAATACCACATAGATAACTTAGTCAAACTTTCTGTACTTAGAACCCGCATTGACCAACAGCCAAAATTTCCTTATTTAAATTGTGCGGCGTTCCTTTCCTTAGTTAGGCCCCGATCATTTCATTATTATTTTACTGTCATTTAGGCTAATCCACAACCGTTCCAAGTGCTCACTGAACATAATACACTTACTCAAATCCAGCTTATTCGTCCCAACCTTCAACGATTACAAAGGTCTCCATACAAAGAAAAATAAGCCATGCACATAATAAAACCTCACACGATCCATTTTATTTGAAATTAAAAATACTCCATGAGTGTATCGTTACAACTTATCCTAGCTATTTAAAAATGTTTTTTTCTATTCCTCCTTACGGATATTTTCAATCAAGGTTTTTATACAGAAGATAAACAAATAGGGTGAAAATGGACTTTCTTGTCTCAAATCCCTCTTTGGTACAATATGCCTTTTTTTGTTGAGTTATTCATATTTTATATTTTACCGATGTAATACACTTCATCATACTGTTGAGAATCTCATTTTAACAGAACTTTTTGTATAGAAGGTCATTACATCCGATCATAGACCTTGCTCATATACGTGTTAATGGCTAAAGCTTTTCCTTCCATGAGTTATTTTTCTGGAGCCCATGGCTATTAGAATATTGTTTGAAATTAGACGTTCTGAAACAAATGCTTATTGAATATATGATATCAACGTTGAAAGTAACCTATTAAGCTTTGACATCTCGAGATATTAGTATACCCAACAATACATAAACTAATTGGTTGTAATTATGTCATACATTTGGTCTCACCATTTTAGGAATCAAACAAATATTTGTTATATTGAGTTCGTCATCAAACTGTTCTGTATTGAGGAAATTAATAACCATATCTATCACATCCTTCTTAATAACGGAAAAAAGATTGTTCGAAAAAATAATGTTATTATGCCATCCGGTTCTGGTGTTTGTTATGTGTGCTTGAAATAACTAATAGTATTTATTGAAAGACAATATAACTAATACACATTTATTTATAATTAAATGATTAGTTAGACATAACGACAATTTAAAATTAATAATACTTAAGTAATAAGTTATAATAAATAAATATTTATTTTGATCTTAGTGGTTAGAATTTTTATTTTAATATTTAGGAGTGACAGGATTAGATTTTAGAATTTATGATAAATATTGTATTTTCCTTACTTAATGAATACTATTTTGAAAAAATAATTCTGTTGTATACTATTTTCGTCATAAATTTTGAATTTTTTAGTGCTATCTATATAATTCCCCCAAAGAAAATCGACTGCTTAAAAGATTTCATTAAGAAGGCGGGGGGCGATGGTGATTTCAAGATACGTTTTTGATGTGTCTTTTCGATGATGATCGGGGGAATCAAGCAATTACGATGACGAGGAGGGGGATAATCTATCAGAGGAGAAGGGTTTCGGCAAGTTACTAAAAGACTCGAAGGGTTCTCAAGGGCGTTTAATCTCAGATCGGGATCGGATATGGAAAATAAGGAAGGGTTTCAGTCACAAAGATCTTTGGTACCGAAAGGGTTGTGTGAATCTAAATCTTTAAGGGGAAAAGGAGGATTTTGGGTACCAGTTACATCAAGGTATGATTCTCTCTGAATCTGATTCGGAATCTGTTTTGATTGGTCTAAGGGATCAATG
>CAJHQP010002233.1:0-90848 GCA_905132765.1 Moricandia arvensis
ATTTTTTTTAATTTGTCCTTAGGATCTAATCTAAACCTAAGCAGTGAGCCAACTTGTAAGACGAGAGATTCTTATGATTCACTCATCTTCATAACCCTCTTACCATGAACTGGCATAACTATTTGCAGAGGTATTTTGAACGACATAATTCGTTGTAATTATTTTTATTTTTTTGTACATATAGGCTTAGGTCTTGTCGGATTCGTAGATATCGCCATAAAGTTTATGGTTGTTTATGTTAGGAGGTATTTATTCTTTCTTCCCAACTGTTAGGTGACTACATTTTGGTTATTGTTGTTCAGATCTAAAAAAACCGGACAGGTGTTTTCCAAATGTTTTTGTGTTTCTATTACGTTTCGGGTTTAAGCTGAATTCTTCAAAATAAATGTTTGACCTTTGATGGTCGGAGTTAACTATCCCCATTATACAATTTGTATTTTTTTTTAATTTGTCTTAGGGCCGCATCAATCCTAACTTAAGCACCCAACTTTCTAGAGGAGAGATTTTTAATCTCATTCAAACCACTCTCACTTACCAAATATTCATATTTTCCAAGATAGGATTTTAAAACAATTGTGTATTTTGGTTATAATATAGCTTAGTTCGATCCGGGTAGATTCGGATTTTTTGTTTGGACGTTTGGGCGGATTTATCCTTTCTTTCGCGCTGGTCTCTCATTGATTTTGTATCTCGGTTGTTCTACCCATCTAACATCGCAAGAGTTGTTCTTCTAATGGCTTTTCTTATTATTTCTTTCGGGATTTAAGCTTGAATTTATGAATATAAATGTTAATCCTTTCGTCCTAAAAGGGTGGCAGACTGTCGGAATAACATACCTATAGGTTCCACTATTCTGACCTTTCACCATTCCCTTCAAAAATTCCGGGCTGAACGTACCTTTAGTTTTCAGTGGAATAATCTATAAGTTCATCTTGAGGGTTTTACCCATGATTAGATTTTGTAGGAGTACCAATCTTCTCTTCATTTATATGGCGCATATAACATGCAATAGGCGGAGCTAACTCTAATTGAAAAGAAACTTAAATAAGTCGGATTCGGTTAGACAGGAATCGGTCGGGGCAAAGGTTGCCTCGGGACCTGTTCTTCCTGAAAACGGTTCTCCCGCGTTCTTCAAAAGTGTTCGACCGTTCTTTCTAGGAACACTTGGTCCGACAAAGGTTCTATTTCATGCATTTGATCCTGATATTTTTTTCTAAGAAACGCAATGTCATCTCTGTGTGGGTTTCATAGCTTCAGATTTTAAAGACGCTCAGTTAAGGTGAAGGTGATTTCAAAGGAGTGCCTTCGATATAAGCTTTATACGAAGCCAATATTACATGGTGGGAGTGGACACACAGCCCTAGAGTCGACAGTGAAAAAGTCTGGTCAAAGACACGCACAGTGTGTGTGTGGCCTTGCATGTTATGACTTTGCCTGGAAGACTTCTCCTAATTGCAATATAATTTGTAGAGATTGCAGAGCGCTTTACACGTGTATTAATTGTTCTTATCTTTAGTTTGAGTGGTTTGGGATTTTGGGGCTTTTGTTATGTCCTTGTTATTAGATTGTAAATGCCTTGCGCTTTGGATTATATTTATGAATGAATGAAGTTACACTAAATAAAAATCACTAAGTACACATTGTTTTTTTAACACTTTTTAGTTTCTAAAAGCCATATAATAAAATGCAGGTTCAAACGACCCAGCCTTCTAAAAGCATAGATAAACAAAAATGAAATCAATAGTAGGTGACATAAGAGCAAATAGATATAATCCTTCCCAAGGAATTGAGGATAGTACGGCAAACAACATCTTTTTTTTTGTATTAATTTCCAAGGGCTTTAACATTGGCACCAGACCTCCTCAAAGAGATTGAAGATTGTTGGGCATGTCCAAAGAGCGAACAAGGACGAGCTGAGGAAGGTTTGCAAGTCTAGACTTTGGTAACAGGTCGTTCAAGATCTTCATGCCGCTTGGATTTCCAGCGACGTATAGTTCCGAAGACTCCAAGTTAATTTACATTTAACTAAGAATAGGTATCTTCATGCGCTTTCCACACTTATTTTACAAGTGAACGGTAATCTGTACAGGATGAACAAAAAGATAACATTTGAGAAACGCATCGAGAGGAGGACCACAAAGATGAAACACTGGATATGACTCCAGTATGAATGAATGACTTGACAAGAAAACCTAAGCACGGCACTGTTTTAAGCCCAACTTTATAAAATAAAAATGACAAAAGACCACTCAACTAGTAGGCCATGGTATCTTCAGTTGAGTTAAGATGGATATATTCCTTTGGCATACAATCTATTTAAATTAATTATTTTTAGTTTTATTTATAACATATAAATTTAAACTAATAAGTTCAATAAAAAACAATATTCGAGCTTCAACTTAGTCGAAACCTCAATGATGATATTGATACGGGGGTACACGGGGGGCTATGAAAAGTATCTTCAGTTCATATTTGCTAAGGTCTTCTACCATAACTGCAATAAATCACTACAAAAAAACAGGGCATATTCGACGGAAATTTTCCGACCGAAAATGCATATTTCCCTACGCGGAAAATATTTCGACGGCATTCCTGAAAAAATATTCACCGAGGAAACAAAAAAATTCGCATTTTTCCTCGGAATTTGTCGTCGGAAAATTACAGATAAAAGTCCTAACCGTACGACAATTCGCGAGTGAAATGTATTAATTGTCGGCAAAAAAAAACTGAGGACATTTCGTGGAAACTGCCCGTATTTCGTCGTTTTATTCCGACGTAATTCGCGAGGAATCTATCCGTTAAAAAGAGCCGTTGTGGTAGCATCGTTAATTAATTCCGACGAAATCCGCAGGAGTGCGTCGGAAATTTCGTCGGATTAATGCCGGTAGTTGCGTTTCTTTCTATAAATACGGCAGCACCCCTCACCCTCTTCTTTCACTCATATTTTTTCATCTTATACATACTAAGCACTTTACAAAATACGAAATATATTTCAAAATCATTCTTCTTCGAAATATAATTAATCATCAGCTTTCTTGGAATGGATGCGATCCATATGGATCTAGCGAGTTTGCTTACGGATGGATATAGAAGAAGGTATGCACCGAGACCGAATTCATGGGCGACCTAATTCAAACGACAACGCGGGAAGCGGAAAACGGGTATGTTAGGATGATCTTGCCTCACTATTTGTAAAAAAATGAAGGTTATAAAAAGTGGGATGGATTTGGAAACTATTATATTGGAATGGGATTCTTTTTACAACGAAGTTTTTACAAAATTTGGTATCATCAGGATAAAACTGATTATGATATATGCGAGTCACGACTAGCGAACTCTCAGACTGCGGATAGGTTAGAAGCAACCAATTAGAACGGATGTAGATTATGGTATACAGTACTGAGCAGATGGTAAACAGTTGATCATTTTAGAGAAGAATGAATCTAACCGCGGTGCCAATGGCAGAAGCTAGGAGATTTTTGTTGATAGCATCTTGAGACTGAGGCGAAAACAATCATCTTATGTATCGAAGGTTCTCGGACAGCAGATGTCAATTGATCACGGCAAATCTTTAATCATCTGGCAACAAACGAACTGATGACCTTAAACTAATTATATTTTGGCTGAAGATTGTGTGGCATGCAGTATTGACTGCATTTTGTAAAAAAGGACTGTTCTAAACCCAGAAGATAAATTTACTACGCTGGGTTTCAATGACTATCGCCACGCGCTTCAGAAAACTTGTTTGTCTATTCGGTTCTTGGTTTATCGGTATCCAGGTAATAGATGTATTGCACCGTATAACCTGCATGAAACATATATGTGATGGGCGGGAACAGAGAAACCGACCTTCAGTGCATAATTTGATGAGCGAAGGCTCGTTTATAGAGACACTAGTGGAAGAGTTCCATGGCCATAACCAAAAGATGTGGTATTTTGCCGTTAAGACGAAAGGTTGAAGAGATCTGTATCAGTTCTAACGCAGGCAGCCCACCATTGAGATGGCAATGCGGAGCATTCAACAGATTGATGAGATTAGATCATACCCTTTCAAGGCAGGCTTCCAAATGAGAAAAGGTGCGTTTGTTGCGGATTTTTTGGGCGCTCGTCCGATCTCCGGTCGGATTGCTTCTTTCTTCATCGGCTGGCCTCTTACTTTTTGTTGATCCACCATAGCAAATTTTATATAATGGGAGCACTACACGAAACAAGGATGCAGCACCGATCTCAGCATTTGGAGACCCAGATGGCCGCCCACACAAGCTCTAAGAAACGCAGTCAGAGTAAGGGCGAGTGGCGCAAATGAATGGAAAAAAGGAATCGAGCACAGCAATGATTCCCACACGAGCCGTTTTTAAGTTTGTGTTTTTTTTTTCAATAAGCAAGTGCTCTAATGTGGTTTTTCCTCTCTCACACTCTTTTTAATTTGGAAACTTTGTAAAATATTATAATATATTGTTCATTCTATTTATTGCTGGGTTTAAAATTTTATTTTTAAAAAATAGATAATTGTAATACAAATAGACAGATTACATAAATTTATTTATGTTTTTTTAAAAAAAAATCAATTTACGATTATTTCCGAGGAACACACCACCATTTGCCTCCGGAAAAGTTACCGAGGTAGACGACAGACATGTTTGTCCTCACTTGGGGATTGCCGTCAGGATAATGAAGAATATTTCCCCCGGAAATTTTCCGGGAGGACCATCATTTCCTCGGAAAATACTCAACGAGGAAAATAGGTTTCCACATCCCCTGGGGATAAATTTCCGAGGAAGGCTTCCTCGAACATAAAGTTTCGTAAGGTGGGTAGTTTTTCGCTGAGAGGGTTTTTATTTCCCTCCGGACATTTTCCGGGAAAGGATTCTCGGAAATATTCCGAGGAAACACTTAATCGAAAAAATGTCCGATCATAGGAAAGCCGGAAGCGAACATTCCTAACGAAAGTGTTCCTCGTAATTTTTCTCGGAATGTCTTGAACGAATCTCCCGAAGAAAGAACATTTTTTCCGACTGAGATATATTCCGACGAACTACTTCCGTCGAAAATTATCGTCGGAATTAACGTATTCTTCGCGACGAATTCCTACGATTGGCCCAAGTCGGTAATATTATATCGCTGTCTTTTTCTGTTCTGTAATTAGACTAGTCAGCGGTATATATAGTCGTGTTCATCTTAGTTGACCTAAAATAATAAACGTTTATTGCGTATTTAACACGCACTGTGACCCTATCAAAAAGCTAGACTTCTCTAAATAATATACAGATAGAAAAACAGACATTGAAACTGCTGGAGAAGACTAACTACCAATGATAAAAATCCAACACATAATTGGCAACATGCGGGCATCGCGAAGTGAAATAACGTTTGATATTTTTTAACTAATCATTTTTCTCAACATGATAGGTCACGGGTGTTTTTGGGAATACTTCAAAATCAGACAGGGTGAATAAAGAACTAATACGAGTTGATGCAGGATTCATCTGTCATGCATAGAGTTAACTTTTAAGATATTTTCATAATATGTCTTACCGCGCGCCATCTTTAAGATGATTTCAGATTTGCATACACTTCGGACTTACACTTCCAAAATAATCAGGATAATATTTGGGGTCACGAACCGGCAATGAGTTTTCAAATTTTTTATATCCCCACTAAATCACTCAGTCTTAGGGATTTGGGGTGTCCATATGTTATAGAGAAATAAGTTTAAGTATATCAAACACATACTTATCTCATCTTTTTAAGATACACTCACTCGAATAACAATGTTGACAAAAAATAAGGGAAAAAAAAACAATACACATTTTTCCCTCGGCATACCAATGGAGACGGAATAAAGAAAAGAGACCTAATATAATATAGACAAATTTATAAGACCATGTTTATCTCAGCGTCTCTTGAAGAATGAGGTTCTTAACTAAATTCGGACCTTTTTTTTTTTTTATGTTTTTTTATAAATGTTTTTTGTTGTTACTAGAAGACTGGCTCTTAAGACTCTTTTTAAGAGACTCTCTTTAGGTTTCCTAGTCTAAAAGTTTAAGAAACGTATTTTTAGAAAAGTTAAGAACCTCTGCTAAGGCAACCCTCATGAACCTTAATCAGCTCTGGGAGCACGAAGTAACCCAAAGGAAAGGAAAAGCTATTTGGTAATATAAAGTAGCAAAAATAAATCATGGGGAAAATCACAGTCGTTTGATGATAATTCTCATTCTTTATTCCTTCTCTTTATCCTCGAACGTTGGTTAAGTGTAGGCGCCAAAGTGTTACGGAAGCTTAGCCACCAACAGCATGCTTAACGCTAAGAACCGTCGTGATCTCTTCTCTACCACCTCTTAGCTATAAGTCCTTCCAACCAAAGCGCTGCGGTCTACATACGCTGCCTCACTTATAGGCCATATACCGCCTAACCAAAAAGGAGTTTGCACTGCTCTTGGCCTGCTGGTGCAGCACACAGAGGCTTCAAGCCAAAAGAATCTGTTCAGTTGTCTCCAAAAAGCCATTGACTCCTGGAAACACACAAAGGATTGTCCAAACATCATTGGAATTCGTTCGTTTGGCGCGGCAGTGGACGAGGCAATCGACCGTGTTTATTCTGTCTTGGTAACGTTCGTCGAACCGCTTTTTGGGAGCCTCCAAGCTTTAGGCACTGACCACTGTTGTTTCAAAGGGGATAAGTCCCTAGCATAATGGTCGGGCCAATCTATTAAACCTGAACCCTTTTCATGAAAGCAAGGTGGGAATCATTTCTCCACGGTTATTTAAGACCCCTCCGGCTGCCAAGCTAATCTGTTCTCGGTGACAATTTTTAAGTACGATTTCATGTTGCCGTAAATAGCCCTGAGTTTCACAGTGCGTTTTTCCAGAATGTTTACATGTTGATCGATTTCATGGGCGTCACTATAATACTCAAATGCATCCACGCCTGACGCGATTATCTCTTCATCGGTGCATCTCATCCAATGTTTGTGAAAGAGTCTGAAATTATCTATTCTCGAGGTAGCAAGGGTTTCGGGGCAGATTTAAAGAACAGGGGCATGAGCATGGGTAGTGCTTGCCGAGCTGTCAAATATTTTTTTCAGGGGATCGGTGATCTATGAGTTACTTTCCATGCGTGTTCTTTGGATATGTACACCTTCAACGAAGTTATTCTGGGCCAGCTTCCTTGACCACCATTGCACAGGCTCCCACTTCAAAGGAAGATAAGGGGAGCGGCTATAGAACACCGGTTTGAGGTTGAATAGTAAAATATTGTTCGTATAGGCATCATGTAGCATAGGGGTTTTGTCTTAGTTCTCAAAATAGGATGATAAGTGTGGTATGTATATTTTTATATTTAATAGTATCAATTGAGTAGGTTCTTAGTTGTTAACTGGAAAACCCTCAATTCAGTTTCTGGCAATAGATACTTTGGGATTATGTTTCTTACTAATAATTTAAGATAATCGTCCACACATAAGCATGAAATACTTTATTAGTAAATTATATCACTACCATTATAAGGTGATGAGTGTCTGATAATACCCGCGAAGACAAAATTCGTTTCACAACTTAGAGGGTGCTGCCATTAATATTATACACGGATAGGAGGGTCTCTCTAGGACTTAACAAGGATTTAAAAATTTTCAGGGGAAGAACCCCATTTGGCCAACTCTTGGGGGATTTTATCAGGAACACGCTTGGGATGGGTGGTTTCTTACTATCTTTCACATTTTTAACTCTATTTTGTGATTTATTGGTTTTCTACCAAAAGGTCAAGGGCCTCGAGGAGAGAGACAAAATAAATAAAGGAATAAATGGTAAGGTGGCGACCGCTACTGTTCCTCTTTGGCTTCAGTCTGAAGACTTTCTGATTAACTTATATTATCTTTCTGGTGTTTCAGTTGGTTGTGCAGAATGCTCTGGATTCCAGATGGTCAAATTATGTTACGGTATGATCTTTGGTACGATTAATATATGATGCCAACGGCAAGGACATCATTTCCGCGATCTGCGCAAGTAAAGCTTTGGTCCAAAGGAAGGATTGTGGTAGCAAGTCTATATAGGGAGGTAACAGGTAGAGTAGTACCTTTAAATTCTATGATTTCGTACCTGATGAAATTTTAATAAAAACATCGCGCAGATCTCAAATTAATAAGTATAAGATTATTTTGAAAATTCTTCAGATAAATATATGGTCAATTGAAATCATACCATTATTAATTAATGAGGTAATATTACTCCTTACAACCTGGTCCTATGTTATTTTGGTTTAAGTTTACTTAAAATTGTTATACGAACTCATAATATATAAACATAAAAACATTTTTTTTTGTTTAACTTTAGCTTTATAATAAATTCTATTAATTTAGTTTTTCTTTTCACTATTACGCATTTGTTGTTTTTTAGATTATCAGAATTATAAAATGCATTCTTGGTTTTCTAGACAGATAAGCTTTCAATCATACATAAAATATATTTAATCTAATAAAACTATGTAACTGTTTCTCAATTCTGTAGATTTTAGTTTCAATATCATGATTATCGGGTAAATAAGGAACATATTTCCTTTAATTTTACACATTAAAGTTAAATGTGTGATCTTAGAAAAAAAATTTATAATATATAAGGAAATTGATGTGATTCTACAGTAAAGATCTCGCCTTTTTAAAAAGATTGTAAACTTACTACATCATGGGTTCCAGAGGATATCATTAACTTACAGGAGGGGTTATTTACTTATTGAAGAGGGAACATATTGATTCATTTATATCAATTACTTATTGGAGATTCTTTGGGCATGATAACAATCCTTTGGGGGAGAACGGTAACCGGGTTTCCCAGGGGGGAACACCCTATTTAACGGAAAGAGATAGCGGTGGAAGAGATTAGCCAGAAGGTTCAGACGAGAAGGTATCATATGTAGTTTTAAGGGATGTGAAATGAGGGTTTTAATCTTTCTTGAACAAGACTCCAGCATAAGAATCTGGGTTAGGTTCACTTCTCTTGGTTTATTGTGTAATGGAACAGGAGATGAAGGAGATCTTGTCTACGAGTTGTCTCCGCATTCAAGTCTTGACGCTTTTAATTTGGTAAGACTCTTCGAAATACACAGAGGTGGAACAGAACCCATTCATGATGGAGAACATTCTACTTAGAGAAACTCGTAATTCCTAAGTAGAGACGTATTCTACAATAGGTTAGATTAACTTTGAAACTAAAAATATTGAGATGGATAAAAATGGATAGATGATTCGTTATCTATTATAAACAATATAGTGTAATCTCCTTTCGAACTCTATCGTATACTCTTAAGTTAGAGAAACTTTTTAACCTAAAACCGATTAGTAATAAGTGGAACTGACTCAGTGCCTGTTCTTATATAATACATTAATATTTTTTCTAATTTTTGATGTGAAAATCTTTGTCCTTAATATGCCCATTCTTAGATGATGGACTTTTAATACGTTAAATCTTGGAATGTGATCGGACAACAATGATTCAAGTGAACCCAATCCTTTTGGTGTTTACGATTAATATGGATGACAAGAATTTAACAGTCTCATATATATTGGAGTGCGTTCTTTTTCGCTACGGAACCCAATTGTGATAAATAGATTGGATCCGACTACTATTTTACACTCTAGTTCATATCCTTCTACACTTTCCGGTAGTTAAATTCTTTGTCCCTCACACATTGTTTTCGACCAGTAACTGGATGCACAATTAAAAAACCTTAACAAGTACATTAATTATAATTTATTATTTCTCTTGATATACAAACATATACGCAAAAAAATTGTTTTGGAACAATGAAATATAGATTAAGTAAAAGTAGCAACCAGATATAAATACAATGTAATACACTTACATAAAAATTAAATAGAATATTTCTAAAATAAATTACTTCTTATATTGCAAAAATATTTTGGGTAGGAACCGCTCAGTGGACACATCTGCATTTTTTATAGTGTTATAAAAACTCTGTAGCAAAGAACATGTTTAGTCGTGTTCAAAATTAGCACAGATAGAGGAAAAGTCGTTCACTTGTTACATGGGAAGTGATAGGAGCTTTATAAATTATAGAAGGCATTGCTCGAGGTCTTGTTTATCTCACCATGGAAGGAGTCTCAGTGGAAGATTATTCACCAGAGACGTGAGGACAGCAACATCCTTTTTTAGATGATACCGAAGATGACCTGCAAAAGCTTGGTAGATTTTAGGGACACGCCGAGGCTGTTTGAACCACTTAGATGAAACTGACGCCTGAAACACTAAACGAATAAGCTGGAACCCGGGTAAACAACATATCTAAAGCCAACTTGAAGACAATATAAATATAGTGTCATCATTCACTAACCATTAATAGTTGCATATATGCAAGTGGAGTATATGGCTCCCGAATACCTGGAAATCACGGGCCAAAAGTTTCAGCCAAATCTGATTGTATAGGCGTAGGCCTTCGGTGTTGTGTGCTTGTCTAGAAATTAAGTGGTCACAGAAATAATGAAGCTTTTGAAGGAGAAGGAATTGCAGCTTTTGTAAGTTTCATGACAACCATATCAGTCTTTCGCATATTCTCACTCACAAATATGTTTGACACAAGTAAGAATATAACTGTTTTCATTATTGTTTTACGGCGCAATGGATAGGTGGGGTCCTGAAGGAAGGACTCCTGAGATCATAATTGATCCCTTTATTGGTAAAAAATTCAAATGTCGAATCGAGACTCAGTATCCACTTTTGATCGCAGACTGGTTTTTGTTGTTCGTGTCAGAGAAGAACGCACACAAATAGACTCAAATATGTGAGCATCTGTTATTTATTTGGCTTGGCAGTGAGACGATCACCATTTCCATTTACCTAAGGTTCCCTGTGCGTATTAACAGAGAGTCTTTTCTCTCAGGTTTGAAAGCATGGAGCTACATCATTTAAATGTCGTCATGTTGCAAATGTTCTTTCAGATGGAAGCGTTGAGGTTCTCGTTTATGGAGTTTAATAAACGTATTACAATTCATATGTTGTTGATGTGTACAAATATTCTAATTCTTACTATTATTGAGAGAGAGAGAAGTAAAAGAGTGAGTGAATACAGTGATAATCTCGTCAAAGGGGCATTTCTTCAACCCCACTCCTATTTATTTTACACGCTGAACTCTAATGCACTCAGTAGATGAAAGTTTCTTTACCATTTCTACCGACTGTATATCCAAATTTCATCAAAAAAACAGAGTGACCCTCAGTTTTTTTCTGGGCTTGCATGCTGTGCGATTCTATATGTTACTCCAAAGTGAAGATAGAAAAGGTTCATGCTATCGCTTAATGGCAAAAGCCGGCAGCAAGACATAGATGCCCCATTAGGTAAAGCGGCAAACTAGGATCTACACACTGGACTCCAACTTACGAAATCAAGCATAGCAAACTACAAATCACCAACTGCTTTAGTAACTACTACTTGGAGTAATTCTATTTTTTCTACTCATTTATTCTTCTTAAGAGTGAACCTCTTTTTTTAACGACTTTATGTTATTTTGATGCATTTAATTCTTTTTTATTTTGGTAACTAAAATACTCCGTAATTAAACTCACAGCAAACAAAACATAATTATTAGTATACTATATATAAGTATATAGTATAAACGTTTGAACACTTAATTCCTCTTAAGATTTATGTACCTAGAAAGAATAAAACAGTGTCCAATAATAATCTAAAACACTAATTTGTAATAATTGAATAATATTAACTTAATAGATAGATAGCTTCTACCTCCAGAGGCTTCAAACACCGATAAAATATGATAATACTTGGTTTGAAGCAAGTTTCTGGGTTGATTTACTAAAAGATCAAGATTAGAAGCTCACATCTCGTCACGTCCAACATACATTAATTGACATCTATTGTTTGTGGGGAATGATTAGAGTAAAATGGGGGATCGTTTTAGGTGAAAATATACTTATTTTTGTACATTTTGATAAATATTCAAATTGGCCTTTAGTAAAAATACATTGTATTTTTTTTTTTTGATTTTGATATAGCAGTTATATTCTAGAAATATTTGTTTTGATATGAAAAATAAAATATTAAGGGTTCACTTTTTGTTGTTTGAAATGTGAGATACAAAATTTTTACTATTTTCCATTAAATGAAAAGAGAATATCTTATAATTATAAATTAGCTCTGGAGAGAGTTCCTAATTTTATAGCTATTTGTAAATCATTGTGTAGAGCAAACCTCTACTCGCTTAATTATGACGTTTTGAAAACCTACTTCTAAAATAGACGTAAATCACTTGGAGATGAGTGTCTGAACGTCTGCCTCACGCGACTTTTTCTCGAAATATGATACTTATGTCTTGTTTCACACAATAAAAAATTGGGTCAGTTGTATACATTTTTTCATAGACATGAATTAAAGGAATGACTATTATTCATATTGTCTTTGACAGTTATGTTTATTTAACTAATATCCTTGAAGATAAATAAAATTATTTATCCCAGTCGAAGATTTTTATAATTAATATTAAGATCAAAATGCACATAAATGGCATTAGACTTATTAAAGTGGCAGTTTATGTAATAAGCAAAAATGTCAAATGATATTTTATGAAACAAAGGAACTATTATTTTTACAGATTTAATTTCAATTTCTTATTGAAAATGATCTCAATGAATCTTAATACGCCCCTTCAAAGACCGGTAACTGAAGTTTTCAATGCCAAAAGAAGAATGTATTATCTATGGAGCCATTAATAGTTAAGAACAAAGGAAGAGTATAAGACAAAACAAGATGAATAGGAAGAAAACATATAATTTTTCATCTATATTGTTGAAATATGCTTTGAATCTTCGCAGTGGCGTCGATCGGATCGGGTGTCAAAGATCGACCGATCGCAGAAAAAGATGACCGATCCCACATAAAAGGATCCAACCGATTGCTGAAAAGGATCGATTGATTTGCGCGGCTTGAAACGTTCCGATCTTTGCCAAATCCAAAAATATGGAAAGTTCATCAGGACACTTTCTTACTTATATATATATGTGGTTGTGTGGTGTGGAAAGTTCATTAGGACCCAATGGTGAACCAACGTTAAATCGCTCTGTTTTTCATATTGTTTATCCTTTTGTTAATTTATTTCTTCTCACATCTGATACAACAAACTAGTATTAGAGCTCCAGGATTGAATCTAATGAGAAAATGTATGGGATAAACATGTAGATAGACCAAGTTTACTGGTAGGAACAATTTCAATTTTTTGGCAAATCAAGATGAAAAGATTTTCTAACGCAAACAAGGTCTTTGGGCACCGTTTTCAAGGAAGAAGGTTGAACATCTTACAGTTGAGATAGAGGTTATTGAAGAGAAGGCATATTCAACAATTTTGTTGAGTCTGGTAGATGAGATCATCATCGAGGTTTCTGGTTTTGATATTGCATATGGTTTGTGGTCGAGATCAGAGAGTCTATACATGAAGAAGTCTTTAACTAAGAAGCTACTTCTGAAATAACGTCTTTTCGCTCCAGGGATGCAGGAAGGTACATAACTTCAGGATCACCTTGACAGTCTTAATTCCATTATGTTGGATCTGAGAAATATCAATGTGAAGGTGGATATGAGGATTCAGCACTTATTTTTCTGGTATCACTGCCTAACTCGAATGAAAACTTTGTTCATTCATTCATAAGAAGTAAGAATACAATGAGTTTGGAGGAAGTTAAGTCAGACTCCATAGCAGGGAGTTACGTCACAAAGCATCAGGTGTTTGGTACAAATGACCATGCTTATGGGTTGTTTGTAGGTAATGGAAAAAACTTTAGAAAAGGCAAGAGGTCGAAGAACAAGAAGTCGTTTCCAAGGGGTCCTAAGCTAGCTTGATATTTGCATTTATTAAAAGAAGAGAGGGCATTGGAAGGTTTGAAATGTCATAAGAAGAAGAAGCAAGTTGGTTCTTCTGATGTAGATGTGAATTTGAATGAAATATAAGTCCTGATGAAGATATCTCTTTAGTTGGCTCATGGACACAAAAGTGTCTTATCATATGCATACAAGGACGAAATGGTTCTTTGAGTATGAGGAAGTTTTTGATGACAAGATAAAGATGGCGAATGACTTCACTTGCGACATTTCTGGAATCGGGGTCTATAAGGATCAGAAACACATGATGGTAGAGTCTGCACATTGACTGGAGTTAGACATGTTCCATCGCATGTCCAAGAACTTGATCTTAGTTATTATTTTGGAGAGCAAAGGTTTCTATTCAGGTGAAGATGGGGTTATGAGTGTCTACATGGGTTCAAATGTGGTTATAAAAGGTTTCATTTATGGGTACTATGCATTTTCTAGAATGTTCTACAGTTTCAGGTTTCATCAAATGTTGCATCGCCAGAGGTTCACAAGGATGATATGAATAAGCTGTGGCATATGAGGTTTCGTCCAATGGGTGAGTTTGGGATGCAAATACTCTCAAAGTAGGATCTTATTTGTGGTCATAAGGCCAAGAGTCTTAAGTTTTGTAAGCACTTTGTGTTTGGGAAGCTACATAGGAAGAAGTTTCCTAAGGCTTTTCATAAAACAAACGGTATGTTGGATTAAATCCATGCAGATTGTTGGGGTCCCTCCAAGGTGGAGTCGCTGAAAGGATCACATATATTTTGTGTAGATGATTGATGACTATTGGAGGAATACTTGGATAACTTTCATGAAGAACAAAGGTGAAGCTTTCAATAACTTTAATAAGTGGAATATAATGGTGGAGAATCAGGCTAAGAAGAATATAAAGAGGATTCACACTGATAATGGTCTGGAATTCTGTTCTTCAGAGTTCAATCAATTTTTTTAGGGATGCAAGGATTGCTAGGCATCATACACCACAGAAAAATGTTATAGCAGAGAGAATGAATCAGACATTGTTTGTCAGAGAGCGAGGTGCATGCTTTCTAATGTTGGTTTATAAAAGAGGTTTTGGGCTAAGTAGTGAATACAGCTTGTTACTTGATCAATCTAGGACCACATACAGTGCAATGATATCTTATGAAATGTGGTTAGGCAGATATGCTGATTTAATCCATTCTAAGAGTGCTTGGCTGCATAGTTTACTATCATAGAGATGAAGAAAAAGCTAGAACAAAGAGCAAAGAAGGGAGTATTTTATGGGATATAGAGAAGAGTCAAGGATACAAGGTCTTGTTTCCATCTGAGAAATAAGTTGTAAATAACAGGAATATTGACTTTGATGAAGAGTCATATTCAGAGTTTCAGTTGAGTCCATTCCAGAAGCATAACAAGAGTATCTAGACAAGCAAGTGGAGCTACATGAAAGTGTAGTCAGATTACCCATGATTGACCAATGCAGTGTTAAGAATCAATTAATACACGGCAAAACACATGATCAAGCGATCGCATAGATCGGATCGACTGATTGTTCTCTGACAACACAAGATCGACCTATCCGTACAAAGGGATCAATCTATCAATGACATACGAGAAACCTGAGTCTTCTAGTTCTGGAAATCAACGTGTTGGGTGTGAAAACGCAATATTTCTAAAGATAGACCAATGAGAGTTGATGTCATGCCACTAGAGAGATATCAGTTTGAGGATATGGTGAGCTATGCACTACAAGTTGTAGAGGAAGTGGATACTTACAAGTCGTCCACTTACAAAGAAACTATTTCAAGTTATGTATCTAAGAAATGGATTGCTGCAATGGGAGGTGAGACGGAATCTCATGATAAGAATCATACATGGGATTGGTCACAATACTAACTTAAAAGAAAGTTGTAACTTGCAAGTGGATTTACAAAACCAAAGATGGTCAAACACCAGAAGAGGGAGTTAAGTATAAAGCTCGGGTTGTTGCTAAGAGTTTCTCTCAAATAGAAGGTGTGGACTACAATGAGATCTTTTCACTTGTGCTCAGATACACGTCTATCAGAGTGCTATTATAAATAGTAGCACGTCAGGATCTGAAGTTGGAATAGCTTGATGTGATGGTTACTTTTCTTCATTGAGAGCTTGAGGAGGAGATGTATAGGTATCGTCATGATGGTTACCTAGTAAGGAAAATTATGTGTGCAAGTTGAAGAAGTCAATGTATGGACTTAAGCAGTCTCTTAGATAGTGGTATAAGATTTTTGACATCTATATAGTCAGTTTGGGCTACGACAAAAGTCCATATGACTGTTGTGTTTACGTGAGAAATGTGGAGGATGGGTTGTATATCTACTTGGTGCTTTATGTGGATGACATGTTGATGGCTGCAAAGAAGATGTGTGATGTCTAGAAGCTTAAAGAGTTATTAAGTTCTGAGTTTGAGATGAAGGATTTGGGAGCGATGAAGATTCAGCTTCATGGATAGGATAAAGAAGAAGTTGTTTTGTCACAAAATGTCTAAACTGAAAAAGTCTTGACAAGATTCCAAATGTTTACTACTAAAGTTTTTGATACTCCATGTGATGTGAATTTTCAATGAGGTGATGAAATGTTTGAAGGGGAAAATGATTATATGTTGCGAGTTCCTTATGCTAGAATTATGAAGTATGATGTATACTATGGTCTATACAAGACCAGATCTTACACATGTAGTCAGTGTGGTGAGCAGGTTTATGGTTCAACCACGAAAGAAGCACTAGATAGTTGTGGAAATGATTTTTCGATACCTTAAGGGTACATCTGATGTTGGTATTTTCTATGAAGGCAAGGATCCAAACCTTGTTACGGGCTATTCTGATTCTGATTATGCAGGAGATGTGGACAATAAAAAATCTATGATTGGTTACATATTCACTTTGGGTGGTTATGTTGTGAGATGGAAGACGACTTTGCAGTTGAAAGTTATTTGTATACTACTAATGCAAAGAATATGGCATTGACATAAGCTGCTAAGGAAGTGATATGGTTGATAGGATAGGTCAACAATCTTGGTCTTCATCATGGTCAGCTATTGTATACTATGATAGCTTGAGTGATATATGTTTAGGCAAGGATCATATTCATCATGAGAACCAAACATATTGATGTAAGATACCATTTTCTGGGAAATGAGAATGAGGATTGAAGTGAAGAAGGTAGGAACAACTAATAATTATCCATAAATGTTCACTAAGGTGGTTCCTCACAACAAGTTCAAGCTTTGTCTTGACTTGCTCAATATTTCAAAATGGTAGTATGGCCCTTAATGGGCGTATGGCCCTAAGGGGCATCTGGCCAAATGAGATATCTGGCTCTGAGTAGAATCGGGTTCGATAGGAGATCTAATATTTGGTTCGATGGAACATCTAAAGCAAAGAAAGAGTCTAGTACATATGCATTATGAAAGTAAAGAATTGTATTTAAGTACATCTGATTATGAAGGATTTAAATTAAGGTGGAGATTAGTTGAAATATACCTTGAATCTACGAGTGGTGTTGATCGGTTGACCTTGGTGTCAAGGATCGACCGATTGCATACATGGCTAGACCAATCCAACAAAAGGATCGACTGGATCGATCGATCATTGCGGCTTGGATCGTCCGATTTCTGCCAAATCCGAGAAATATGGAAAATTCATTAAAATACTTTCTTTTATATATATATATATATATATATATATCTTTAGAGTTTCACCCTATTTAATAGCACAAATTGGATTCAGTGAAACTCGCCTCTTTCAGTAAATATTTTCTTTGCACGTGGACGTATAACCCTATATGTCTTTTTATTATTCATCATTCTATTAATATGTTTTTTCTCACATCCGTTGCAACATATTTAATAATTAAAGTCTGATCTTGATTTGTAAGAATCCTTTGACCAACAAACAAAAATAGATAAAGATTTTTCTTCCCTCATTTTCATTTAATGTAAACTATGTGGCTAACGATCATGATCGGATCTGAAAATTTGGAAGACATCAATATTTTTAAGAAAATTTTGTAAAATCTTTTCTTTAATATAATTTGGGATTTATACCTATGTAATTTATTTTTAAAAGTTTGGGGTTAATATCAATATTTTACTTGTTCCAAATCCAGCCTTGCGAAAGATTTCTACTCAAGTGGCAGTGTCACGGAACACTTGTAAAATAACGTCGTTTTCATTTCGAAACAATACATTTTTTTTTTTTTACCGAAGGCCTAATTTCCAAACAATATTGACAAGTAGATCTGGGTAGAGTCAACTAGTCAAGCAGCCAACTTAGAAAATTTTCAATGGAGTTAGTATAGACAAGTAGATTTGAATGGAGTCAAGTCGTCAAGCAGCCAACTTTGAAATTTCTAACGGTGGGTAACGACCCGCATATAATAGAGTGTCGTAATTTCCGTTAGAATAGAGCTGTCAAATATTTTTCTCGTCCAGCTTTTAATTAGTCTTGTTCAGATGGACTATTACTTTGTCAAAAAGGTACTTTCTCCATTTCTTACTAAAATGTTATATTAGAGTAAAAAAGCAATACAAAATTAGTTTCATTTTATAATTTAAATCTAATTTTCCATTATTTATCATTTTTTCTTTAGTTAAAAAAAAAATAAACATAATATAATTTTAATATTTAAATATAGAAAATTGAATATTTAACTATTTTCTTAATTTATGTTAAACTTTAAATACTCCCTCTGTTTTGTTATAAATGACGTTTTAGAGTTTTTCTTCTGTGTCAAATTATTTGACGTTTCCAAACTTCTATACAGAATAGGATGACTTTTGACTTTATTTACCCTTGCATTAATAGTTATAATCGACAGTTTACACATCAAAATAATGAAAATAAGGATAAAATAGACAATATACCAACTTCCTTAATTTGTGTGCAGTCTTGTCAAACGTCAACTAAATGAAAACAGAGGGAGTAATATCTTATTTAAAACGATGAATTATTATGTTGAACATTAATTGATTAGTCTATACTAATAAAGAAGGATTATTTTTGAAAATGTGTATGTCTAATAAAGAACGTGTTGAGATGGGCATGCCAATAAACAGTCCATTTTAATATAATTTAAAATTTTCTTTAATTATATCATTAATTTTAGTAGAGTTATTTGCAAAATTGACTCAAAACTCAAAGTCAAACACAAAACTAACCTCTTCCTTTTTTGTCATTTCTTTTGTCCAATTCACCCTATATGTTCACATTATTTACGAAAATGCCACTGATTTTTTTCTTGTTTTTTTTCTGAAAATGTCATTTTTACTCTATCAACCTCATCATCTTCAAATATTTACAATATTGCCATTGCCATCAATACCACAACCACCATGAACAACCAATTTGAAGCTCTTAATGCACTTAAAATTGATTGACACTACCTAAAATTGATTGGCATTAAATGTTATGAACAAAAAACAACATCTCTTTAACTTTGTCTCCATATTCATCCAAAACACTCAAGCTTTTGATTTTAAAATTTTTATGCTTGGTAGAGCCATTCAAGCATACTATTCTTCGTGGGTTACTTTCGTTTGAGGTTCTGGGTGGTTGGAGAAGACTATGTGTGCTTAGGAAGTCATCTCACTAGTTAAAGGTATGAAATTGAATTTTTTTTCAGATTTGTTCGCGTCGAAGACTTACCTGTAAGTCGTCTGGCTGAAGACGACTTACGGGTAAGTCTTCTAAGCAAACGGACGACTTACTTATAAATCGTCCGGATTTGTTTGTTAAGAAAAAAATTCTAGACGACTTACTTGTAAGTCGTCCAGGATAAACAGGTTAGTTTTACATTTGACCGAATTGTGTCAGATATTTGACTTTTCCTGGACGACTTACCAGTAAGTCGTCTCTGAGAAATCAAAAATTCAAATATTTTATTAAAGCTAGACGACTTACCAGTAAGTCGTCTCAGGTTACTTTTGCAATTGGAAAATAAAACTTAAATATTTAACTTTTCCCAGACGACTTACTTGGAAGTTGTCTAGGTAGAGGACCTTCCTGAAAGTCGTCCAGGATAAGCGAAGTCGTCCAGATTTTTTTCCGAGATTTTGGTCAAACCTTGCTTCTCTCGGACGACTTTCAAGTAAGTCTTCTACCTAGACGACTTTAGATTAAGTCGTCTGGGAAAAATTAAATATTTAAGTTTTATTTTCGAATTGCAAAATAACATGAGAAGACTTACAAGTAAGTCGTCTAGCTTTAATAAAATATTGAAATTTTTGATTTCCCAGAGATGACTTACTTGTAAATCGTCCAGGAAAAGTCAAATATCTGACACAACTCGGTCAAATACAAAACTAACCCGTTTATCCTGGACGACTTACTAGTAAGTCGTCTAGAATTTTTTTCTTAACAAACAAATCTGGACGACTTACAAGTAAGTCGTCCTATTTTAAACTCAATTGCAAAAATGACCTATTTGGACGATTTACTTGTAAGTCGTCTAAGTCTTCCAGACGACTTAACCGTCAGTCGTCTGCCTCAATGTCTAGTAAACTTTCATTTTCTCTATGTTTACTAATGTCTTTTATTTTGAATTTTTGCAGATGTTGCATAAGTTACATGCAGTGTATGGGGAATGGTTTTTGAAAGATTTTGATTGGAATTTTATGGTTGATAATTTCAAAGGAGCGAGACTATTTTTGTTGAGTGAAAGTTCGACACATGCTGAACTTGTTGCAATGGTTCAAGAAGATTATAACCTGGACATGAGCACATAATCTGTGGAGATAACCTACTTGTTACCAGCGGAAATGATGCAGGCTCCAGACACCCCTCCTATTCATGTTACAAGTGATAGACAAGTTCGAAACTTTCTCGAGATAACCAAAACGCATGGAGTACGGCTTTGTGTATCAAGTCGTAGCAAGGTGGAAACGGTTTCAGAGGAAAGAGAAGAAGACGCTGAAGATGATGAAGCTGATGAATGTTTTGAAGATGATGATGATTTGGTTGAAGATGAAAATCATGATGTGGAGGAGGATGATGTGGAGGAGGATGATGGGGAGGAGGATGATGGGGAGAAGGATGTTGATATCTCTATTGTTGCTGAAGCGGACGAGAATGGTGAGGATTACAGTGTTTATGGAAAAGTTAAAGATGAGGATTTGGAAGAAGATGATGATATGTGTTTTGAAGAATTCGAAAAGACATATGCTATTGAAGGAGAAAGATCGAATGGTAACAATATCTACGTCAACCAGAGTTTTGTTAGCAAGGATGCACTACTTTCAGAGCTACGATTGACAGCAGTTAGGTGTAAGTTCTCCTTCAGAATATACAAGTCAACGAAAACTCTCCTTGTGGCAACATGTCGGGTTAGTGGTTGTGGATGGAAGATCAGAGCGAGTGTGAAACATGGAATTGGGAATGGTTTTTCGCAAAATTGGCTAGTTGTGTATCTGATGAGCAGCCTCTGGTGATAGTCTCCGACCGGCATGCAGCCATTAAAAGTGCGTGTGATAAGGTGTTTCCTTGGCCAACCCGAGGAATATGTTATTATCACCTTCAAGATAACATTGTCAAAAAGTATAAAGGGAAACATCTCTTGTACTTGGTGAAAGGTGCTGCTTATGCCCATACGGTTTCAGATTTTGACCGGTACATGGCTGAGATACGGAGTGCAAACCCAGATCTTGCAACGTATTTGGAGAATGCCGATGTCAACCTATGGTCAAGGGTTTATTGTCAGGGGGACAGGTACAACATAAAAACAAGCAACATCGCAGAATCTATTAATTCTGCACTGAAGCGAGCTAGAGGATTTCCGATTCAGTTCCTATTGGAGTACATAAGGGAGAAGCTAGGAAAGTGGTTTTGGAAAAAGAGAGATGATGCTTTGAGTCTCACAAGTCACCTTAGTCGTGGTGTTGAATACTTGCTTGTTGTTCGATCAGAAATAGGGGATACGATGAGGGTCCAACCAATTGATGGATGGCGATTCTTTGTGAAAGGTGGCAAAATGGACTGTGTGGTTTATTTGGATCATGGAAAGTGTGATTGTGGTGTTTATGCAGTGGAGAAAATACCTTGCTCTCATGCTATAGCTGCTGGAACACATGCTGGTTTGCATATCTCCACACTTGTAAGTTCAGTGTACTCAAAGGATTATTTGTTTGGAGGATACTCAGAGAATATATATCCTTGTGTTGGACAACAAGTTGAGGAACGCATATGCTTTCCTCCGGAGGTAAAACGTGGTCCGGGAAGACAGAAGAAATCAAGATGGCAATCTTGGTTGGAGCTATCCAGGATGAGAGGACGCAAACCCAGGAAACAACACAGGGTTTATAGATGCTCAAAGTGCAAGAAAACTGGTCATACGAAACCATAATGTAAGGAAACACTAGACGACTAACTTGAAGGTCATCCGGACGACCTTCAAGTAAGTCGTCCAGAGTTTATTCCTACAGACGACTTTCAAGTAAGTCGTCTAATGTATTCTGTTAGGTCGTCCAATATTCTGTTAGGTCGTCCAGTATAATGTTAAGTCGTCTAATTGTGTATGTATTAATTAGTCTCTGTATTCTGTTAGGTCGTCCAATATAATGTTAGGTCGTCCAATATAATGTTAAGTCGTCTAATTGTGTATGTATTAAGAATTTGTGTTTAGTCTATGTATTCTGTTAGGTCGTCTAACTATATTAAAAATACAAGTTCAAGTACATTACAAGTACACTACAAATCCTAATTTATCATACAAATCAATACAAATCAAATGTACACAAATCCTAATCATATGTTTCAAGGTTTTCAGCAAGGTCCTTGTTTTCTTTCACATGCTGGTCAGGAAGCTCAGTAAATATATCTACCGCCATCTTATCCCTCATAGTCTTCGCGTTGGACATAGCAAAGTCTTTTTGGTTAAATGGCATCCCAAGAGCATGACATTCAATGTACCTCAGAGTGTACACGCCACAATCACCAGCTCTGGCCTGAGGGATATCCGTTGCTCTCTCATATGTGAATGGCTCCAGTGATAATTGGTCACGTTGTTCAATGGTAGCACACTCAAAAAACAGATAAGGGAGCATGTGGAGAAAATGCTCCATTACCACATCCAATTCAGCATCGGAGATATGTGAACGAATGTTGTCCCAGACGACAATGTGTCTCTTAGGGATCGATATCCACATAGCAATCCAATGATTGTCGTTGTAGTTCACTGGCGCATAGATATCATCAATATCCGTCCCCCAAACCTTGTCCGTCTGGCAAAATGATGGTAACTTTCCTGCATAATAATTCCACGCCCCACCAGGGAGTCTTCTTCCTAAACCGTAGGCATCGGGCTGCGAGTCCTGAAAATCCTTGTAGTTGAATCTCCATTGTTGAGAAAAGAGATGATCAAGGAAGCAAATTCTCTCGCTCCTGAAATGTTGTGGCGTCTCCTGGTGCCTCTTCCTCAAAACATTAATCCAAGCATCGATATGCTGCATATAAAATAATACAAGTCAGAAGATAAAATAATACAAGTCAGAAGATAGCAGACGACTTACCATAAGTCGTCTGGTAAGTCTTCTGCGAAGAAGACTTTGTAGACGACTTACCAGACGACTTACCATTGGTCGTCTAGAGAGTCTTCTTCATAGACGACTTACCAGACGACTTATGTTAAGTCGTCTAGAAAGTCTTCTTGGCCTTAACATAATCAGTTTTCATCTAGTAATCAGTTTTGTCAGACGATTTACACAATCCTCCAGCCAAGATAAGGAGGTCCGGAGGACGTAATACCACCGAGTTGGACTTGTACGTGGTTTCTTTTTGAGAGGTGTCAAATAATGACTGTAAACACAAAATGTTGAAAAGCAATCAGTTTTTGTAGACTAAAGCGAGCTATTATGCCAAAAGCAATCACTTACGGATCAGTTTTCAACCAATCGGCGAGCTCCTTCAACTTTTTCCTGTCAAGAGGTGAAAAGGGATTATAGCCTTTAGATTGCTTTTTCTTTGGGATTTTCTTGTCTGCAGTATAAGGAGATTCTTGTGAGGGAGCAAGTTTCCTTTTTCGCTCAGTCTTTACACGGACAAGTGCCAAAGCAGCATCCCTCTTTGACTCATATCTAGCAACCTGCTGCTGTTTCTCTGCTAGAGTGTAAGATGTTTTTTTGGACAATAGAACAAGGCTCCCTGCGGACTCATCTTCAGGGGTAACACTCTTATCCTTCTCCCCTTTAACACTCTCATCCATAGCTGTTTCATCCCTCTCCACTTTAACACTCTCAGCCAGAGCTGTTTCATCCTTCTCCTCTTTAACACTCTCAGCCAGAGGTGTTTCATCCTTCTCCTCTTTAACACTCTCATCCAGAGGTGTTTCATCCTTCTCCCCATTAACACTTTCACTAACCCCGGGAGATGAGGCTTCTTTACTAACCCCGGGTTCGTGCGAGGATGTCTTTTGAGAGGTAGTGTGTTGAGAGGGTGTCTCTTGTTTGATGAGATCAACCTTCTTCTCCACTGCTTCCAACCTCTCCGACAGGTGCTTGATCTCCCTAAGGCACGTCCCAAACCCTTCCCTCATGGCATCAAATATGTCCTTGAAATTTCTTTTAAGGTCCTCTTTGGTTATCCCAAGCACAGTCGTATTAACCTCTGAACGAGCCTATGTGCGAACCTCTTCACTAGCCTCTGCAAACTTCCCTGCACTATCCTCTGCAGGTGCCCTTTCACTAGCCTCTGCTGCAGGTGCCCTTTTTTTAGCCTCTTTACGAGCTTTCTTTAGAGGTCTTGGACTCTCTTCCTCTACCAAAACTATGGCTTTCTTCGATGGACTCACCACCATCGGCTTTTTATTGACCCAGGTACCGGTGACTGGCCAGCAATCCATCGTCCACTTCCACGGTCTCTGATTAAATATAACTTTAATTATGTTCTCCGCGGGAAGGTCGTCAGCATCAGAGTCCCATTTTGGAAACATTTCACCATAGTCCTTCTCAACAAAGTTCACCACCGTAGTCTACAGTAAATATAAGATATGAACTTAGATATTTGACGGATTAACTTATAATTAAGTCGTCTGGAAAGTCGTCTGGTAAGTCTTCCTACTGGAAGACTTTCCAGACGACTTAATTTTGGGAGTAAAGGATTGAAGTAAATACCTGTCTGCAGATAGCATCTTTAAAGCATCTGCGTCCTTTGCCACCCATGTAAGCCAGAATCGGTGGAGACGGTCTGTTTGGTATGGGATTACCATAACTAGCACCCAATTCTGGCAGAGCTGTGTACACCCAGACCTGGAGAGCTTGTATAAACCCATCGACAGTGTAACAGCCCGAAATATCTTTGCTCTTCAAAGAGTCCATCAGCACCTTGAACGCGACTCTCCCCCATGGATAATTCTCAAAACGTTCTAAATCCATCACTAGCCTTGTCAGACTAACCCTTGTGGCGGTTGAATACTTTCTCCCTTCAATATATCCAGTGAAGATGGCAAGGTACCCGAGACGCTTGCGATCCTCCCGAGACCACCCTTCGCATCTCTCAAGTGCTGCTATTATCTGCTCGGTAGATGGCCCAGATTCAACATGAACTCTCAACATCTCCCAGAAAGAAGCCATCTCCTTTGTAACAGCACACTTCGCTCTCTCAAGGTCCTCTATGTACCGCAGTTTAGACCAGTGAGGTTTTCAAACTCTAACAGTGAAAACCTCACAGGTTCTGGACCAACTAGACTCCACAGCTCGTACTTCTTCTTTATGTCCAGCTGGAGATCGAGCATGTAGTGCACCAGCCTTGAAGCCCAAGCAAATCCGAGCTCTTTAAACTTGATGAAAACTCCCAACTTTGACTCCTTTAGCTCTTCATATTCGTCACCATGAAGAGCTTCCTTTAAAGCAGCATGCAACTTCGAACAATCCGTGTGATACGAAATAGCTTTCATTGCAGGGGGTTCTTCCCCTAATGTATGTAACCTTCGGGGGAGTTTTGGAATATCCATTTTATTGTCTGCAAAACAATGAAAGACAACCATCTCAAACACACAACATTCAGTATAACATTTTAATTATAAGTCTTCCAAGACTTCCAGTAGACATTTTTAGAGCATACCTGAAAATTCGGAGAAGCCATAGTCGCCTTCGACACAGCGGTTATAAATCTGCCAAAATAGACAGCCAAAAGAAATGCGGTGAGAACGGTGGTGAGAACGGTGGACTTAAGAGACAACGTTTTAACTTACCTCGCTAGGGTTTACAGACACGCCTCTGACAGAAACGCCGCTAGGGTTTACAGACAAACGCCGCTAGGGTTTACAGACAAACGCCGCTAGGGTTTACAAACAAACGGCGCTAGGGTTTGAAATAGAGGAAGCGGCGGTGAGAAAGGTGGTGAGAATGACGGTGATAACGGCGGTGAGAAACGGTTGTGAGAATGATAAATTACAGAGAACCAAAAGTAATCGCCTTCGAAATCGGCTTCGAAATCGCCTCTTTGAGAGAATGGCGTTACAGTTTCTAAATTTCGCGAAACAGTAAACCAAAAAAAAAAACTTATATATGCCCGGTAAAAAATCCGGTTATGTTTAAAAGCACATTGGTAAAATGGTAAAACTAAAGGTTCTGTCCGGTTTGAACGTGCATCAGACGACTTACTAGTAAGTCGTCTACCGTAAATATTCACCAGACGACTTACTAGTAAGTCGTCCAAGACCCTAAACCCTAAACTAAATTGACTAAATTAACTAACTATTCACATTATAAAATCAAATTATACTTAAATAGTGTTTAATATACACAGAAATAAATACACTTAGGTCAATTTTAAATTTTTCAAAAAATTATTTATGCTTTCCAAAATCTAACCCTAAGAACAAATACAATACTACAACATATGTTGGCAAAACCTAAACCAAAGAATATCATGACTCACTACTTTCACTCATCTATGTTGAAAACAATTAAATTTTGTTATATCTTAATTTATATTTCTTTAAACATACGTTAATTACATGATTTCAATTTTTCACTTATCAAAATATTTTTTACAAAATTTTTAAATTATTTTTAAGAAGTACTATACTAGACGACTTACTAGTAAGTCGTCCAGACGACTTACTAGTAAGTCGTCTATACAGAAGACTTGCGGGGGTTAGAAACGTAAAAAATATTCCATTTTTTTTGTTCACAAGGGGCTGGTTGTAATTTTAATAGCCTTTTAAGTTACTTTTGCATTTGATTCAAGTTTGGGTTTACTTTTGCATTTCAAATCAAGTTTTGAGTTATTTTTGGCAATTTTCCCATTTTAGTATAGTAATTTCTTTTCTGAGTAATCTATACTATGAAATCACAACCTCTCTTAAAATTTTGCCCTTAGTTTGCTTTATATATTACTGATTTTGTCACTAATATTTAATTTTAATATTGGTATTATTTATTAAAACTAAACCATCAAATTTTAAAACAAATTTCCATTAATGTGAAACGGGTTTAAAATGAACTAGAGCTGGACCCGCTCACCGAGCGGGTGTTAATTTAAATCTTGTTTTGTGATATAGTTATATGTTTTTACATAATGATATATTATATATCAAAATATACTTATCTTGACTAATTAGAATAAATATAAAGTCAACAAACGTAATATGGTTATTCATTTGTAACCGTCAATTGTATAATAAAATTTATATTCCGGTAAAAATAATGTCATTTGTTTACATATGAGTTTTTGTCAATTAATAAAAGAATTAGTTGGGATATTTTTAACAAAAGTATAATATTATTTCTATATTATTCATATACCTTATTAAGAACTTAGCACATGAAATCTATAATATAAATTTTTTACTTATGTATTAATATTTTGTTTAATGATATTTTTAAACATATAGGTTATATAAATACTTTTAGGTTCATATGAACCTACTCGGACCCGGAAGGATCAACTCAAACCCCGTTTAGAAATTTATAATATCTACATGTAGTTTAGTTTTAGAACAACAAAAAAAGATATCAAAAAACCGATTTCTATTCGGATGGATACTTGGATGAATGTGAATAAATAAAAATTATTTATTAACCGGTTAAAATCTTTGTCACGAATGAAATAATTTTATTCAAACATATGAAATTATTATGATTAACACGTAAAATAAGTGATGTTAATTATTATAATAAATATAATTAATAAAGTAATTAGAAAAAAAAGAAGATGCAATAAAACATTTTAAAATTTGGATAAGACAACATTCCTAATTAGTAGCTTCATTAAAATCCCAATTACTTTATTTATTATAGTGTAATAAATCGATTAAATTAATTTGGATAAGACAACATTCCTTAATTGTAGCTTCATTAAAACATCAATAGTTTCATTAATTACTGTTGTAAAATAAATGACTAAATTTTAGCATTCTCAGATTTGTACTTCTGTTTTAATAATATAGATGATTTACAACGGGTTAAAATGATTATCTTACTTTAGTTTTAGATTATTAAAAAAATATTCTAACCAAAACTAAACAGGTTAAATAAATAAATATATTTTTTATTCATCAATAAAACAATCACACGAATTCTAGTGTTTATATAAATTTCTACAAATCTGAAAAGTATGTGTGTTTTGAATACGTCAAAACAATGATTAAAGTACACGTTAAGCCATTGCATCTTTCACAATTAAACACAAAAACTCTTTATTTTGGCACCCGTACGAGTTTCAATTTTCTTATATCCATGACACACATAACATCTCTGAAAATAAAACAATACATGTTTTCTCAGCCCTACCATGGAATAAAGAAACATTACAGTGTTCTAAAATCAATTGTTATTATCTTATCGACAATAGTTAACGAAGAAGTATAAGAATCAAAAGAAAAAAAAAACATTTGCTATCTTACATTAAAAAAAATATGGGGAAATTCCCAGCTTTGATGATCATCCTTGTTTCTTCTCTTCTTTTTCATCAGACCCTCGAAGTTGTTAATGGCGCCAGGTGTTTCGGAAGCTTAGCCGGTAACAGTAGCTACGCTCAGAATCGCCGTGATCTTTTCTCTACTCTTTCTAATAAAGTCACCACTGACGGTGGTTTCTACAACTCTTCACTCGGCCAATATCCCAACACAGTTCACGCCCTTGGCTTCTGCGAAAAATACTACGACCAAAACGCTTGTTTCCGTTGTCTCGAAAGCTTGACTTTGGATACACAAACGAGTTGTGGAGACTGTTGGAATGAGAAACTTATTGGAAATGGAGAAAGTGTTTAAGTGTTTGAAGAGAAGAGATTTTATGAAGAGAAAACTTCTTTATTATTTGGATGATTCTTGAAAACTTGGATGATACGAAATGAGAAGAGAGTGGAGGTATTTATAGCCTCCAAAATACAAAATATCTTACATATTTTATTCTTAAATCTAGATAATTCTACTAAAATATCTTGATATTTTTATTCTAATTATCTAGATAATTCTATGAAAATATCTAGATTTTTATCTTAAGGAGGTGGAAGATTTTTCTAGATAAATTCTAGAACTTGGGTCAAATTTGGGCTAACATGATTATTAGATTATTATCCCAATGATTAACCCAAATCAAGTTTATGTTTCAACACCCTCCCTTAAACTTGATTTGGTTACTCCTAGTAAGCTCCTCATCTTGATAAAGTCTTCACGCTTGAGTGGTTTGGTGAAGATATCAGCTACTTGATCATTTGTCTTCACATACTCCAATTGCACATCCATCTTGGCAACACATTCTCGAATGTAGTGATAACGAGTATCAATGTGCTTACTCCGATCATGGAAGACTGGATTCTTCGCCAATGCTATTGCCGACTTGTTATCAACAAAGATCTTCGTTGGCTCCTCTTGTGGCAGGCTCAACTCCTTTAGCAAGTTTCGTAACCAAATAGCATGGCAAACACATGAAGTAGCCGCTACGTACTCCGCTTCACAAGTAGAGAGGGTAACAATTGGTTGCTTCTTTGACATCCATGTGAAAGCGGTTTCTCCAATGAAAAATACGAAGCCACTTGTGCTTTTCCGGTCATCAACGTCTCCACCCCAGTCACTATCGCTATATCCAAAGACTCTTAGGTGTGAGACACCGGGCTTCCTTCCACTCCAAGCTTCTTGTGGTGTCTTTCCAGAAACGCTCTTCGTTGGAGATCGGTTTGATATGTACACCGCACACGCGACTGCTTCTGCCCATAACTCCTTTGGTAGATTCTTACTCTTGAGCATGCTTCTTGCCATCTCAAGAATAGTCCTATTCTTTCTTTCCGCTACTCCATTTTGTTGAGGGGTTCTTGGCACCGTCAATTGTCTTCGAATACCATTATCTTCACAATACTTCAGAAATTCCCTGGACATAAATTCTCCTCCCCGATCGGATCTCATGGTCTTAATCACAAGACCACTTTCCTTCTCAACTTGGGTTTTAAACTTTTTGAAATTTTCAAACACTTCTGATTTTTCTTTCAAAAAGTAAACCCAAGTTTTTCTTGAAAAATCATCAATAAAGAGAAGGAAGTAGTTACTCTTACCAAGTGAGCTTGGTTTGATTGGGCCACATACATCTGTATGTATGAGCTCTAATGGCTTTCTTGCTCTTGTCTCCGACTCCTTTGGAAAACTCATTTTGAATTGCTTTCCAAGTAAACACCCTTCACACACTTGATTTGGATGGTTGATGCAAGGTAATCCTCTCACCATTTGTTTCTTAGAAAGTAGCTCTAAGCCTCCAAAGTTGAGATGTCCAAACCGAAGATGCCAAAGCCATGACTCCTCCTTGTAGCACATCTTGAGACATCGTGCAATGTCATTTTGAATGTTTAGGACAAACATTCTATTGCTTGACATTGGTACTTTTGTGATGAGATTATTTGCATTATCTCTTAGAGTAAGGTTATTATCCTTTAGTCGAATATCATAACCTTTCTCCAAGAGTTGTCCTAGGCTCAAGATGTTGGTCTTCATGCTTGGGATGTAATAAACATTAGAAATGAATTGATGATCTCCATTCTTCAAGCGGATGAGAATATTACCTTTACCTTTCACCTCCATCTTCGATTCATCTCCCAAAGCCACATTGGTTTTCACCGATTTATCAAGCTCCACAAACATGCTTTTGTTCCCACACATGTGATTGCTAGCACCACTATCAAGGTACCATCTGCTAACTTCATTTGGCTCATCCTTCTTGTAAGCCATCAATAGCATATCTTCTTCTTTACTCCTTTCTTCAACATAGTTGGACTTCTCTTCAACTCTATTGTTGTTTGGAATTTTGCATTCAGAAGCATAATGTCCAAACTTTCCGCAGCTATAGCATTTGACGTTTGATTTATCGTACCTTGATTTTGCATTTCCCCTTCCACGACCTCTTGATGAGCTCTCTCCTCTTTGGTTAAAGTTGTCTTCATATGGTCTCCAACCTCGTCCATTTACACCACGGCCTCGTCCTCTGAAATGACCGCCACCATGTCTTAGATTATTTCGGCTACTTTCTTCTTTGTGATCAATTCTCATCTTGAGAACTTGCTCAACGATATCCTCTTTATTCTTCCTCTTTTCTTCATAAGCTTGTAGTGATCCAAGAAGTTGCTCTATCGTCATTGTCTCCAAGTCTTTTGTCTCTTCAGTTACGGTAACAATATGCTCAAATTTTGAATCCAGCGATCTAAGAACTTTCTCCATGATTCTCACCTCATCTAACTTCTCACCATTTCTTTTTAGGTTATTAGTAACCGTCAAGACTCTTGAGAAGTAATCTGAGATGAGTTCACCTTCCTTCATTTGTAATGACTCAAATTCTCCTCGTAAAGTTTGTAGACGTACCTTCTTAACTTGTTCCGCTCCCTTGTAAGAGGTCTGAAGCTTCTCCCATGCTTCTTTAGACGTCTTTACTCCAGCAACCTTCTCAAATGTATCTTCATCTAAACCTTGATAGATTAGACAGAGAGCCTTCTTGTCTCTCTTTCTTGAATCTCTCAAACCATCTCTTTGAGCTTGAGATAAACCACCATCATTCTCTGGTTCAATGAAGCCTTTCTCAACTATCTCCCATACATCATGTGCTCCTAAGATAGCCATCATCCTTAAACTCCAATTGTCATAGTTGCTCTTTGTGAGCATTGGAACTTGGAAGGGAACACCATTATTTGCCATCTTTAAAATGATCTTGTAGCTCTGATACCACTTTGTTGGAATGAGAAACTTATTGGAAATGGAGAAAGTGTTTAAGTGTTTGAAGAGAAGAGATTTTATGAAGAGAAAACTTCTTTATTACTTGGATGATTCTTGAAAACTTGGATGATACGAAATGAGAAGAGAGTAGAGGTATTTATAGCCTCCAAAATACAAAATATCTTACATATTTTATTCTTAAATCTAGATAATTCTACTAAAATATCTTGATATTTTTTATTCTAATTATCTAGATAATTCTATGAAAATATCTAGATTTTTATCTTAAGGAGGTGGAAGATTTTTCTAGATAAATTCTAGAACTTGGGTCAAATTTGGGCTAACATGATTATTAGATTATTAGCCCAATGATTAACCCAAATCAAGTTTATGTTTCAACAGAGACATCACTAACTCATTCGTTTGGAGCAGTGACGATGAAGACCGGTTCTGGTGTCTTGTACGTTCCTCAAACCAATCTTTTGGGAACTTGGAGCTTATACAACCTTTAATAGAGGCAGATCCAGATCATATTGGGCAATCTATAGACATGACCCTTTTTATGCAACAGTGGGAATCAACGGTTAATAAGACCCTCGAGGCCGCCACAAAAGCTGATACTTCCTCGGTACATAAGTACTATAGTGTCGTAAAAGCCGAGTTCACGGAGTTTCCAAATGTTTACATGATGATGCAATGCACACCCGACATAACTTCCCATGATTGCAAACAATGTTTGGGAGGTTGTGTGAAATACTTTAGAGTACAGTTTCGCGGACGAAAAGGAGGCATGGCTAGTCTTCCAAGCTGTTTATTCAGGTGGGATCTGGATTCTTTCCATAGTAGTTTTGGTAATGTTACGAGGTTTCCTGTAATTCATCGACCACAGGCTCCGGAAAAGGGGAGCTTTAAACCAGATAAGAAAGGTCAAACAAATGTTGTAAATATACTAAAAAGGTTCTCTGAGTAATATAACAAGGTTTTGAAAATTTTCAGGAAGAAGCATGCATAGGGGAATAATTATCACAATAGTTGTGGTTTTTACTTTCATTAATCTTTTGGTATTTATTGGTTTCTACAAAGTAAAAGCTCGGAGGAGAAAATTAAACAAGGGAATAAATGGTAAGTGCACCTTCTTTCTTGCCTCTGTCAACCTTTCACATTTGTAAGACTTATTTCTTTTCGTTTTAGTTGGTTGTGCAGAGTACTCTAATTCAAATGGTCAAATTATGATCAGTCTTGATATAATCTCAATGGCAACGGCTGACTTTTCGCCTGAAAATAAGCTTGGTCAAGGTGGATTTGGTACAGTCTATAAGGTAGTAATAATAACACTTTTTCCCTTAATATTGAGATATTGGTCTTGGATGAGTAACAAAAATAATAGCACGGTTACAGGGGATATTACTAAATGGGAAAGAGATAGCGGTGAAGAGATTAACCAGAGGTTTAGAAGGAGGTATTGAGTTTAGGAATGAGGTATCAATCTTGACAAGACTCCAGCATAAGAATCTGGTTAAGCTTCTTGGGTTCTGTAATGAAGGAGATGAAGAGATTCTTGTCTATGAGTTTGTCCCTAACTCAAGTCTTGACCGCTTTATCTTCGGTGAGACTTCAAAAGACAGCTGCATTTTCTATAGTTCTTAGCAACTCCTTGAAATAAAAATGTTTCCTCCAACTTTTAGATGAAGAGAAACGTCCACTCCTTACATGGGAAGTGAGATTTAAAATTATAGAAGGCATTGCTCAAGGTCTTGTTTATCTCCATGAAGACTCTCAGCTGAAGATTATTCACCGAGATTTGAAGGCAAGCAACATCCTCTTAGACGCAGAGATGAACCCTAAAGTTGCAGATTTTGGGACAGCGAGGCTGTTTGACACTGATGAGACTGGAGCTAAAACAAAACGAATAGCTGGAACCCGGTAAAAGCATCTCAATCAACTTTGAAAGACACATAAAATATGCTCACTATCAATTAATGTTATTAGTTGCATATATGCAGTGGATATATGGCTCCTGAATACCTGAATTATGGGCAAATATCAGCCAAATCTGATGTATACAGCTTCGGTGTTGTGCTTCTAGAGATGATAAGTGGTCAAAGAAATAATAGCTTTGAAGGAGAAGGAATTGCAGCTTTTGTAAGTTTCTTCTCGCATCAGTCTTCTTGGTCCTTACTATCGTATCTTTAAACCTTTAAGAATATATATTAGTATTTTTGGTTCAGGCACGAAAGAGATGTGCTGAAGGAAGACCTGAGGTTATAATTGATCCTTTATTGGTAGAGAATCCGAGCGAGATCATAAAGTTGATCCACACTGGTCTGTTGTGTGTTCAACAGAATGCAACAAAAAGGCCAACCATGAGCACTGTAATAGTTTGGCTTGGTAGTCATTCCCAATCTGAAGATGATACAATGTCAATGAGCAATGTCTTCACGGAGTTGAGTTGTCATTGAGTTACGAACTGTTAATCTATGTGTTGTTTTAAAGGTAGTACCAAATGTTTTATAAGTGTTCTGAATTAAGAAAGAAAGTAGTAAAAAAGTATGAATAGATACAATCATGAGTTCTAGAAACCTCTACAGAGAAAAGAATGGATCGCTAGAAGCTGAAAAGGGGAATTTAAGTCGATGTTTTGCTACGCTAAACGCTGGAGCTCCATAGTGGAACACCAGTTACCACCGGAGCCTCCAAACCCACCAATACCCCCAGATTCACCTTCCTCTTCTCGAGCTAGACTTTCCTCTTCATCACTTCACATCACATCCACTTCCTCTCTGCCTGATCTACTGTTGTGTCTGTCACTCCGTTGTCCACTTGCTTGCTCTCTCCTCATTGTCACACACCTTCACTGCCGAGATCAAGCTAAATGGTACCTTGAGATGTGCTTTCATTTTGTTGTGATGAATTTGATGAGCCATGTTTAGCTCCCTTTAACCATCTCTGTTTTGATTCTCAAGACAACGTGTTCCACTGGCCAGCGGATCAGTTTTGGTTGCAGCACGAGCTTCTGGACCCGATACGGTAATGTCGGTGTTTGAAGTATCAGCCTGACCACAACCTCCGTTTCCTTGTCGAATACCGTCCTTAGCATCTCCCTGCCTCCCACACCTGCAACCACTATGAGTCTCACCGTCCAGAAAGCACTAATCTTCAGCTGTCCCGTTCTGTGGCTGTTGAGAATGTTTCAGAGATTGATCTTTCGTAGGTGGCCATGCTTCTCGACTTGCACTTCTACTGTGTCTCATCTCCTGCCCGGCGCGTGGATTCTCTCAATTTCCATGCCATTTGCTCCAGTCATTTCGTCTATCTGTTTTTGACATTGTTTGTTTGAAGAAGCTGATGGTTTCTTTTTTTTTCCGGTATTTGCATCTGTTGCACTTCCGCGCAAATACTCTGGAACCGGAGTTTATGGCTCAACTCTCGTTGAACAAGACACCTTTATGGAGCTAATATCCCTGCTCTCCGAACAAGCTGGCTCTTGTACACGTTGGTCTCGAGATCTCCTACTTCTGTTTTCATCTCAAGCGCATAATTTATTGCCATCAGTCTTAAGCGAAGGCCGCTTATCATCAGGGACGGTATGCAACCGCTCTCAAATCCTCTCAGTAGGGTATTTCAACGTCGGCCACTCCGACTATGATTCGTTGTTTTGAACAAAAGTTGCATGATTCAAAGTGAAACTTCTCTATGGGTCTTTTCACTCCTTCAACACATCTTATCTCTTTTCTTGTTTTAGTACTTTTCGTTCATCATTTTTCCGTTGAGATAAACTCCGGATGTAATCGACTAAGCCTGTAGGACTTTTTTTTTTAATATAATAGTTTTCTGTGACAAAGAAAAAGTGGATGCTTTGCTACAAAGTCTGGTAACAATGTAATGGTAGATCATGGAGTATTAACATGTGACTCTGTTTATTATCGTTATCTTTAAATTTAATTAGACCAATTAACACTATAGTAAGATACAACTAAATGTTTCTCTAAGAGATAACACTTCAAACTCTACAAGTTTTGAAACGACGACAAGTCAATAAATGAAATTAGAAAGTTAATAAAAACATTTTATTTATACACTAGTGTTATTGTCATGCAGGATTATTTACCATAACGAAACTGAACATTTGTTAGTCGGTAAGTGATATCTCTTGCTTTTGTTAAGTTTTAGATTCATATTTTAGTTCATTATTATCATTTTAGGTTGCATTTAGGTCTTTATATTGCATTTGCATGCATAATTACATTTGACAGGGTTTGGATTGCACAATTGGAAGTTTAAGGCGAAAATCAAGGGTTAAATTGCATTATATGAAAGTTTTGGGGTCAAATGGTAATTAGCCGAAAATGGAAGGACCATGGATGCAAAAAGAGTGAAATCCACCATTGGAGCTCACGAGACCTTCTCTTCACCGAATCTGTTGGTTCCGATGATGAGCACGGCCATGACGGTGGAGCTGAGCACGGCGAGGAGATGATTCCGGCGACAACAAGACGATGACTTGAACGAGGAAGCCTTCATGGAGGATTTGCGGCGAGGGAGATGCGAGGTAGACGAGGCTGTTTCAGGGCCCGGACGACGGAGAGTTTGTGAGTTGGAGGCACGGTCACATAGGCGAAGCACGAGATGAAGATATGAGAGAGCAAGCTTCGAGTTTGAGACCACGAAACATCAACCTCTGCATCTCCAATTCATAGCGGCTCGGTGTAGCAGGATAGCAAGGCCGTTGGCTCAGCACCTCCAACCCCTGCTCGATATCGGCATGATGGAGCGGCCAAAGGCAACCGCTGCGTGCTCTGTAGCGGCTTTACGTAGCGGTATGAGCCAACCGCTACGGAGAAGACAAGACGCAAAATCAAGCTGTTGACCGGTCTATTCCGGTTTGACTTGGTTTATGAGATCAAACCAGCTCGAGTTTTACCTTCTTACAAATAGATTTGCACCCCAAAAACCCTAAAGGATCTCATTTTTCTCTCTAAAGACTTTGTTTCATTGTAAAAGCTTGAATCTTTTGAATCATTTAAGGAAGTTCTTCATCTTATCTTGTTTCTCTTACATGATTAACCTTGAATCTCACATAGATTTAAGGTTTATCATGGAGTTTATTGAGTAAACATTCTTAGATTCATGGGTTAAGTAGATTAGGGTGATTAGGTGAATGTTTAGGATGATTCTTGCTTGATTAACTTTGTTCTATGGCTTATTAGGTGATTTTAATGCTAGGTTAAGGTTGGGAAATCTAATCTAGATCATAAGTAGTTTCACGCCCGGAAGGTGTTCGATGAAATGCTTGAACAACCTAGTATTGTCCTATACATGCTTGGCCAACGGGAGTTGTTGTCAAGATGTTTAGTGGTTAGTAGACTTGTGTTTTATGCATGCTTGATTGGGTAAGGCCAACGGGAGTTGATGTCTAATTCATGATTAGCATAGGGATTATTGTCACGGAAGTGGATTAGTCTATTTGAATGAGTTCTAGACCTATAGACTTGTTGATTGTTTTGTTTGATCATCCTAGATTGAATCTTAATCACCCGACATCGATGATCTTGCCCATGGATCTATCCTTAGCTATTGATTGAAAGCTTGATTCTTGCGCTTGTTTCTTGTTAGGATTTGAGATCACTTTGTTTATAATTCTAGGAGTTTAGCTAGTTACAAATCACACATCTTCCCTTATTTGCTTAGATTAGGAAAATTTGTGTATTCTTAGTGTTATAGATCATTAGTTCTCTGTGGATTCGATCCTAAAGTGCTGCATCGATATACCATTCGATTGTGGTAGCGTGCACTTAGGTTAATTGGCCTGTGGTAAAACGCAGAACATCAATTTGGCGCCGTTGCCGGGGAACTAAGTAGATTTATCATTAGGATTTCAAATTTTCTTGAGACTAAGCTTTATTTTCTTATGTTTTGTTTTGATTTGTTTTGTATAGTTACTAACCTTTTAGTCTAGTTTTTGTTTTTCTTGTAGTAATGGCTTCAAGCTACTTTGAGAAGCCACAAGAAGAGGAAGGCACATTTGAGGATGACATTGAAGATCAGCCGTATGTGAAGCCACCACCATTTGATATACGCATACTCACACCAGACCAAAGAGTGGAGTTACATCGGCTTAGGAGCATGAAAGAGTATTGGGGCAAGCCAATGAGACACATAGCACAAATGGTTCGGGTACACCTCATTAGAGATAGAGCAGAGTTTGATGGAAGGGATGTTACTCAAGATGAGTATGATGCTGCTTGTGCCCTTAATGAGGTAATGTATTGGGTTCCACCACTCCAGCTGGAAGGTACAAAAATTTCCACTTTAAAACTTCAACTTGAGGAAATTTGCTTGCCTTGTGGTGAGAACATTGCTCATGGTCTTGATTCTCTGGTGCTTTTAAATGAATGTCTTGATCTGATATGTGAAACCAGAAAATTAGATGACTTGAGAGTAGAAAAGATTGTTAGAGATTATTTTGAAGTTTGTTTTTGACAAGAACTATCTTTGTGCTTCAATTGATCTCGAAACTGACTTTTTGATGCTTGATGAATCTAGACCTCTTCTTGAATTAGCTGATTTAGGGGATGAACTTGATGTGGATAAGCTCTTGCTTGAGATAGAAAACCCCCTTATCAAAAATAGTCATGAGAATGAGAACATTGTGTTTTATTTGATTGATGGAGATAATGTTGACTACTTTGTTAAAACTTCGTTTGAACCAGTAGTTGACTTTGTGTTTCCATCAAATGCATTTGATTCTCATGATCATCTGAACCTCAAGGAGCATGTGTTAATCCATGCTATATCTTTAGTGATGCTCCTTGATGAAAAATCTGTCTATTTCCTATGGACAGTAGTGTGCTCCTTTGCACATTTTGTTCCTTGTGTTTGCAGGAGAAGGACCAAAGGTGCATTGGCTCAACCTTTTGATTCCTATGACTAGCAAGCACACAAAGTCAAGCTAGAGACTTAAAACAAGCGCGCTTGGGAGGCAATCCCATGTCTATCCTCTGTATATATTTCTATTTCTATTTTATTTTGTTCTAATGTGTTTGAATAAGTTTAGGGACAAGTTTGGGGGAGTTCTAAATCTTTTCAAGAGGGCATATCAAATGGCCAAGGTCACAGCAAGCTCTCTCCCTCCTCATTCCCTCCTTTCATCAAAGCCAACTCCAAGTTAGTGCATTCTTCCCTTGTCAATACCTAGTTCATCATATTTTATTTTCCATTTCACCTCTCTTTCAAATTTATTTTCACACAAGAGACTGTGTGAAGTAAGTTTGGGGGAGAGTCTACTATCTCATATTGTGTTTTGTTTTGTTTACTTGTCATGCATCTCATGCATTGCATTGTACATACTTATTTGCATAAAAAAAAAAACTAAAAATTTGAAAATTTTTGAAAACAACAAAAACAAGCATCTAGTTGCATCATTTGCACCTTTAGGATTGAGTCTAGAAGCATTTAGGTTGCATCCATATGCATAGGGAGCTGTGTTTTATTTTCCTTGCAAAGAGCGCATGTCTAGAACTCATCTTGATACCCTAGCTAAACATATCAAGTAGCTTAAACATCTATTGAAAATCTTGTATGCTTCGAGCCTTGAAAACTCTACTTGAAACTTGTTGTGAGCTTGATATTGACTTGTTCTCTAAACCAACTCCAATCTTATTTGAGTTAATGAACGTAATTTATCTTGCTTATGGGCTTTTGTTGTGCTTGATCATGGTTACCTCACACACACTTGAGTTGGTCTTAATCCTTTCTACCAATCTTTGGCAACTCAAGTGGCCATCTTCACTTTGGATGGTTCACCTCACCCTTACCCTTACCTTTCCTTTAAGCCCTAGTCAATTTTATGAGTGAGGTCTTTTCTGAAAGTTTGATATGTGCATAATGTTGAGAGTATTGGAAACGACAATGGTTGATCTTCATTACTTTCTAGCTTTGAGATCTCGCAATTGTGTAGCTAATAGGATGGGAAGGGAGTATTAAGTGTTTGATCTTGAAAGGTTGAAAAAAAAAAAGTGAGTGAAAAGAGTGAACTCAAAATTCTAAAGAAAAGATAAGATATTAGGGATCAAAGAAAAAGAAAATCTTAGCTCAAAGAGTATAAAAAAAAAGAGTTGAGCTAAAGCTAAGAAAAATAGTGAATCCCTAATAGACAAAAGAAACAAAGAGTTCTAAAAGTGAGAGATTTTGGGATCTTTGAGTGAATGAAAGAGTGTTTGACATTGGGAATCAATGGTAGTAATTGTTTTGTGTCTAGGAAATGGGTAGAACAATGAGGATCAAACTTTGTATACATGAGTTGTTCTCTTTCTTAGATATATTATGCATAATGTCAAACTACTAGTTCTTGAGAGTAAACCACCATAAAAGAACTTGTAAACCCTCTTACTTCACCATTGCTTCAAGCCTTTCTCTCACCATGCCAAGTGATTAGGACCAATTGCCCATTTGCAAGAGTACACTTAAGACAATTGTTTAATGAATGTGAGAGTTGGTTAAGAGACTTGTTGATTGATGAGTGAGTAACTTGTGTAGAGATATTAGAGTTAAGATAGACCTTGAGAAGCTAGAGTGTAATATAAAAGATTGTTCATGCTATTTGCTATGTTTCTTTTAGGATATCATGTTGAAGGCTAGAAAGTGTCTCTTTTAGTCACTAGCTCCCATTTTTAGATATTTCCTCATCTTGTTCTTGAAAGTTTACTTGTGGACAAGTAAAGAGCAAGTTTGGGGGATTTGATATCTCTTGCTTTTGTTAAGTTTTAGATTCATATTTTAGTTCATTATTATCATTTTAGGTTGCATTTAGGTCTTTATATTGCATTTGCATGCATAATTACATTTGACAGGGTTTGGATTGCACAATTGGAAGTTTAAGGCGAAAATCAAGGGTTAAATTGCATTATATGAAAGTTTTGGGGTCAAATGGTAATTAGCCGAAAATGGAAGGACCATGGATGCAAAAAGAGTGAAATCCACCATTGGAGCTCACGAGACCTTCTCTTCACCGAATCTGTTGGTTCCGATGATGAGCACGGCCATGACGGTGGAGCTGAGCACGGCGAGGAGATGATTCCGGCGACAACAAGACGATGACTTGAACGAGGAAGCCTTCATGGAGGATTTGCGGCGAGGGAGATGCGAGGTAGACGAGGCTGTTTCAGGGCCCGGACGACGGAGAGTTTGTGAGTTGGAGGCACGGTCACATAGGCGAAGCACGAGATGAAGATATGAGAGAGCAAGCTTCGAGTTTGAGACCACGAAACATCAACCTCTGCATCTCCAATTCATAGCGGCTCGGTGTAGCAGGATAGCAAGGCCGCTGGCTCAGCACCTCCAACCCCTGCTCGATATCGGCATGATGGAGCGGCCAAAGGCAACCGCTGCGTGCTCTGTAGCGGCTTTACGTAGCGGTATGAGCCAACCGCTACGGAGAAGACAAGACGCAAAATCAAGCTGTTGACCGGTCTATTCCGGTTTGACTTGGTTTATGAGATCAAACCAGCTCGAGTTTTACCTTCTTACAAATAGATTTGCACCCCAAAAACCCTAAAGGATCTCATTTTTCTCTCTAAAGACTTTGTTTCATTGTAAAAGCTTGAATCTTTTGAATCATTTAAGGAAGTTCTTCATCTTATCTTGTTTCTCTTACATGATTAACCTTGAATCTCACATAGATTTAAGGTTTATCATGGAGTTTATTGAGTAAACATTCTTAGATTCATGGGTTAAGTAGATTAGGGTGATTAGGTGAATGTTTAGGATGATTCTTGCTTGATTAACTTTGTTCTATGGCTTATTAGGTGATTTTAATGCTAGGTTAAGGTTGGGAAATCTAATCTAGATCATAAGTAGTTTCACGCCCGGAAGGTGTTCGATGAAATGCTTGAACAACCTAGTATTGTCCTATACATGCTTGGCCAACGGGAGTTGTTGTCAAGATGTTTAGTGGTTAGTAGACTTGTGTTTTATGCATGCTTGATTGGGTAAGGCCAACGGGAGTTGATGTCTAATTCATGATTAGCATAGGGATTATTGTCACGGAAGTGGATTAGTCTATTTGAATGAGTTCTAGACCTATAGACTTGTTGATTGTTTTGTTTGATCATCCTAGATTGAATCTTAATCACCCGACATCGATGATCTTGCCCATGGATCTATCCTTAGCTATTGATTGAAAGCTTGATTCTTGCGCTTGTTTCTTGTTAGGATTTGAGATCACTTTGTTTATAATTCTAGGAGTTTAGCTAGTTACAAATCACACATCTTCCCTTATTTGCTTAGATTAGGAAAATTTGTGTATTCTTAGTGTTATAGATCATTAGTTCTCTGTGGATTCGATCCTAAAGTGCTGCATCGATATACCATTCGATTGTGGTAGCGTGCACTTAGGTTAATTGGCCTGTGGTAAAACGCAGAACATCAGTAAGTTTATTGTGAAGATCGACTGTTGTAGTTGGTATTATAGAAGGATCTAGGAGACCTTAAATATTAATGTTAATATTGTATATTTATCGTGTAAGATATTCACATATATTTGTATCTATCTAGTTTAGGAAACATCTCTAGTATAAATATATGGGGAAAATTGTTTTTATATGCCAAAAAACAAAACAGGTATATTGTCTTATTAGGCTAATCTCAACCTATAGTTGTCTCATTAGGATAATTTTTTCTTAAATACCAATTGTACCCTCAAAAATATAATTTAAAAAAAAAGTAATTGTCAAATATAAAAATATAAGTTAATATTTAAACTAATTAATAACTCCAATATTAAAACTAATTGTCAAATATAAAAATATAAAACTAAAACTAAATATAAAAATACATTAGAAATATAAAAAATATAAAACTAGTTATCAAATATAAAAATACAATAAGAAAACTAATTGTCAAATTTAAAAATATAAGTTAATAACTAAACTAATTAATATTTCTAATATGAAAACTAATTAAACTAATGGTTAAGTATAAGAATATAGTTAATATTTCGATTTTGCCAAATATGGAAAATGAATATTTCCAAAGATTTTTTTTCTCATATTTTCGAAACTGTTTATATTTATCTGTAGAATGCGCATTCTACTATATGTAGAATACAATGAATATGTTTGAATTCAATTTCTATTGTTATTAGATTTTCGAGTAATGTGTAGATTATGTGTTCTAAATATTTAGAGCGATAGATTAATAGTAGAATGTGTATTCCAAATATTTTCAGATTACTTCAATTTATGTAGATGACATATTCTGACCTTAGTAGATTAAATGAAAAACGTGGATTTCATTTTCCACTTCGTAGAATGTCAATTCTGCTTTTCGTAAAATGAAATTTGAAATTTTGATTTAAACATTTTTTCAACCAAAAAAAAACAGGTATAATTTGATTTAGTTATTTCATTAGTAGTTTTATTTTTCCAATTTTTTTTTGTTTGTAAAACTATTTATTTGATTGATTTTTATAAATAGAAAAGGGCATTCTAGGTAAAAATGGTACAAATTTGAAAATAGCGTAATGAGACAATGTACCTGTTTTTTTGGAAAAAAATAAAACAATTTCCCCTTGTATTAATATCCAAGGATTTGATACGTAGTTGTTTTAATATAGTTTTATCAATCCTATAAAATACTAGACATATATGTCTCGAACACCACTCATACCATTCAGACGCTTGACTTGCATCAACCTGTTCCATCACTAACACCTACCACAAAAATGAGGTTTAAGCAAGTAGATAATTTCTTAGTGAGGCGAATCATTCTGCCTACATGGGTAGTCCCTAAACTCATGCCTAACAAATTATTGATCCTAAGTCTTTTAATCTACAATGAACTCATGGTGTAATCAGCTCACCTAACGCTCTGCGATCAGTCTGCTAGGTATGGTTCATCCCCAAGGGCCAGCCTTAACAGATTCTTCGCATCCATCGGCTGCCTAACCCTTTGCCCAACATTTTTTCCAACCGATATTCCCAATAGTACATCTCCAAACAGTATAACCATATTTGTGTTTATATGCATATAGACGATTTGATTATCTACATGAATGCACTAAGCAAATCATAAGCCTCATGCATCCATCACACAACACACAATCAACCACGAAATCCCAACTTGGCCCAACGACCATAACCATGAACTAGTTAGCCATGGGCCTTCGTTTCGAACCGTACATCATCACACTAACCTTAGCCAAACATAAAAAAAAAGATGAGAAGATAAATCGCAATGCTTCAAGGCACCCTTTCGGTCACCTTCATGAAAACCGACCAACCGCTTTTCCAGACTGCCTCGAAGGACCAGTTGCCTTGCAAAATCGACCACTCGAGTCCATCTGTCGCCAATTAGCCTTCTCCTTCTCTCTCTCTCTCTCTCACACACACACACACACACACACACACACACACTCGATATCTCTCTAGTGATTTGCCTTTCCGATTGTCTAACCCCAAAAGAAGATAAGGAAAATATACATAGGGAAGGGGAAATAGTCGATGGGTCACCATTGGAAAAGGGCCAAAATGGTGGAAGTTGCAATCATTCCAATTCACCTATGAACTTGTCATCATTCGAATATGCACGCATGACCTTTTTCCCATAACCGGATGATTATTTCTACTTCAGACTTTTTTTTTGTTCTTTTCCTTAGCTTCCTCTTTCTTTCAGATTGTGTGTTTGCAGAACATGTAACTTTGTTGGTTGCTTTTTCCCCGTCCAACAAGCCTTATTTAAGTTATTAAGTAAGAATCTCTTGAATCTTTTTAAAATCTTTGTCTTACGACATCTGCAAACTGTTGGTAGTATTTTTCGATGTGTGACTTTCCAATTAGGAATGAGGAACAAACACAAAACGAGTTTATTATATATTACAAGAGTGCACACAACAAGAGCTTACATTTGGGTACCACTAGCAAGCAGTGATAAGCTTTGTGCTTAATGTATTATTTGGAAGCAAAAGAAACTTGAACATACACATACACACACACATGTCATGTCCTCACACCGAATGAAAACAACAGTTACACTTGGATTTTTATTACGGTGGTACTTAAAACCTCATATGTGTCTGTAGCAATGGCAGTGATTGTCGCTTCCCTCAACAACCGCCCAACAGACTTGAGGACTGCCGTATGTAGTTAGACAACATTTACAGCATTCACAATCACCACCTACGAACGGCACAGCCCCGCACTCCTGGAAGAACACACGGCTAGCTGCGAGAGGGCATTGAGTAGCACCCTTATTGAAACATGCACCATCAGCCTCGCTCTTGATGAAACCTAGACGTTGAAGTATTATTCATGATCATTGGCACAAGTTAACGAAAACAACTACAAAATATAATAGATATGATCTCCTTAAAGTTCAAATATACCCGTTGACGCCATCACAAGAACAATTAAGAGAACAGTGAAGCTGACAGAGTTGAGTGTCTTTGCCATTTTTCTCCTTTTCCACTCTTGTTTCCTATTTCGTTTCAGCAAACTGCAATTAAAATTTTGATGATACAAACCAATAGGTGTATAGATCTATTTATACTAAAATTTCTATAATTTTGATATTATTGTTGAATCCCTCTTCTCTTCTTTGATATTTTCTCAAGCTCATAATGTCGCCACAATTTTTCAAAGCCGTCTCTTTCATTACATCCTGTTTTGAAAGTATATTCATTTCTTAATCATGCACTTGTCTTATATTATCTACAAAAGAGAAGTCGTCTCTTTGTTTGTCGTTATAACTAATTATATATATGACGAATTTCAAGTTTACCACATTATTGGTATCATTATTAATTTTTACCCTAACTAAAAATATATTTTCATAAATATTTTCTTCCTTAAGAGGTAAAAACTCTTAAGTTAATTAAAATTCTAAATTCCATATTCCAAAATCCTATCCCAACCTTCAACTTTAAAGCATAAGTCTTAGATTAATTAACTCTATGGTTATATATATCTTTTTTCTTTTAAAATAAGGGTAAAAATAATTATGGTAAACCTGAAATGTGGTAATAAGAATGTGGTATTTTAGAAAATTTCCGTATATATATACATTCATATTTGCGGTAGTGGACAAAAAACTATTGTATGGAAAAATAATAATGTTGTTGTCATCGACAGAGTCAAGCCGAATATGGTGGGGTTTGACTTGATTAATTCATTAATAATAATTAGGGTTTCAGCGGGGCATGGCGACACTATCTTGCTTCGGCTTTGTTTTTTTTTTTTTTGCTTTATTTGTCTTTATTAATCTTCGTAAAGGATATTCTTACAACTATAACAAAATAACTCGTACATAATTTTAGTCAACGGTACGATGAGTTAAAGGCTGCAGTCAAATCCATAGGAGAGACAATAGCACCAAGAGAGAAACTTTTATGACTGAAGGTATGGCCATTGGAAAGTGTCATTCCAATCTTTACGATGTTGTCAACAATCTCAAGGATGGCTACTAAGTTTCCATTTTCCTCTGGATTTTTTTGCACTTTGTTTATACACGAAAACTGATTGTATATTGTATACGATGCAATTCATTTGCATTTCATTTGCTTCTAACTTTTGAAATAAATGATTCCTTATTAAACGTCTTTGGTTCCTGCATTGTCCTTTATCACAAACAACCCTTGCTACAGTGTGTTCTTACATAAATAGGACACATTGTTTTGCATTTGATGAGTCTAATTTATTTGAGTGGAAACGTTGGGTACTCTTTTCTTACATGTAGCTGAAGTAGTAAACACACTAAGAAATGAAGCCAAAATGGTTTCGGGTCTAAAATAGTCCTGGTTTCGACTTTTAAAAGAGTTGACTGGGTTGTTACTGTTTTATCTAACAACTTATGTACAGATGTGGCCAAAAATATAAATGTGTCAGTTATTATTTAATAACTCATGTATTTTTTAGATGGTTATGGCTAAAATTATTATATTTGAATTTAAATGGTTTGTTACAGTTTTGTATAACCATTCAAATTTGGTTAAATATAGTAAATTTGTTGTCAAAAGAACGAATAAGTCTATCGAATCCCAACTAAATTTTTCAAAATTAAATAAATTTGTCACTAAAGGAAAAATAAATCTATCAGATCCTAATTAAATCTATTAGAATAAAGTAAATATGTGGCCAAAACAAAAATAAATCTATCAAATTTTAGTTAAATCTGTCAAAGTGAAGTAAATATGTGGCCAAAAGAAAAATAAAGCTATTGAATCTTGCTTAAATCCATAAAATTGAAGTAAATTTGTAGCTATATAAAAATAAATCTATCGATACTACATAAGTCTATCAAAATTAATTAAATTTGTGACCAAAGAAATTAAATCTGTCGAATCATCATTATATATGTCAAATTAAATACGTTTATGGCCAAAATGTGAAAATGTGTTCAAATACATCTGTCAAAATTAAGTAAATAGGTGGCTAAAAAATAAATCTGTCAAAATAAGTTTGTGACTACATAAAACCTAAAAAATAAGTTTGTACAATGAAAAATCATAAATATTTTTTTGTAACAAAGGTATAAAGGGTAAAATAGGTATAAAAAAATTAGAGTTAGTCTAGTAATAAATGGATAAATAAGGGTTAAACTAGTTTTTTGCCATTAATTATTTACCCTAATATATCGTTTAACCCCATATTCGGAAGATAGCTTTAGTCAACGGTGTGATATTCGGAAGATAGCTGCTAAGTCAAATTTCTCCTCTTACTCTAACTATTTCTGGTTCGGGTCCTATTTTGTTTCTACCTCCGCGTAAAATGAAAACCATCTTCTAAATAGATTACTTTCCATTTTTGAGGATATGAAAGGATTAAAGCTAGTTTCGACTACAAGAACCTATAAAAGAGGCTCTTAAACTCTAGAAGAAAGGGATCGACTATGATACATTTCAACTTAGCAGCAACAACTAGAACTAGGGTTCCCGAACCTATATGTTGTATGTCCTACTCTATTGATAAATAAAACAAAAACTTTTGATCAACGTTACTTGCTTTCATTGCCTTGCTTTATGTTTCCGTAGTATCATGAAGAACCGTTCTTTATTTTAGCCTAACAGTTTGGCGCTTGAAAGAGGGGGATAACCAGGATTACATGACGATAATGGGAAGTGAGCATGAGCAAAATTTGGCCACCTTGCCCGAAACCGACTTAAAAGCCCGGCTCAAAGCCATGCAGAGGCAAATTACCAAGATGTACAATCATATTTTAATTTCTTATTCTGTTTAGTTGTATTTTCAAGTGAGGTTCTAACCAAGTGATTCCTCTAATCTAACCAGTCAATCGTGGAAGCTAGGAAATCCACAAGGCCATATTGTATTAAGGGAAATTGTTTGTTATAGGCCAAGAAAACAGGTACATTGTCTCATTAGGCTAATGTCAACCTATAGTGGTCACATTAGGATAACTTTTCCCTAAATGCCAATTGTACCCTCGAAAATATAATTAAAAAAAGTAATTGTCAAATATAAAAATATAAGTTAATATTTAAACTAATTAATATCTCCAATATTAAAATAATTGTCAAATATAAAATATAAAACTAAATATTAAATATAAAAATACATTAATAATATAAAAAATATAAAACTAGTTACCAAATATAAAAATACAATAAAAAACTAATTGTCAAATATAAAATATAAGTTAATAACTAAACTAATTAATATTTCTAATATGGAAACTAATTAAACTAACGGTTAAGTATAAGAATATAGTTAATATTTCGATTTTGCCAAATATGGAAAATGAATATTTCCAAAGACTTTTTTTTTCTATATTTTCGTAACCGTTCATATTTATCTGTAGAATGTGCATTCTACTATATGTACATTCTAGTAAATAGATGATTTACCCTACATTACTACATTTAGTATCACCATGGAGAGGATGATAGTGAGAATTATGAAGGTAGTGATAGTAATTAGTTTGAAAAAAGTCGTAATAGGGAAGAACCGAGTCGTTTGCATTCTGATTATCCTCATGACATTCAGGTAGATCATGATAGGATGCATGATATGGTTACAAATGCATTTCATGATACAACCCCAGTAGTTGTTGCAGAAGTTGGAAATGTAGCGGAAGTACTAGAAAATGTAGAGGGGCCTAACTTAGATACAAAAGGTTTTATGAAATGCTAGCCGCATCTAATCAACCAATTTATGAAGGTTGTAGAAAAGGTATTTCTAAATTATCATTGGCAGCTAGGATGATGAATATCAAAACAGATCATAACTTACCTGAAGTTTGTATGGATGCATAGGCTAAGTTGGTTAAAGAGTATTTCCCTAAAGAAAATTTGTGTGCTGAATCTTATTATGAGATTTAGAAAGTTGTTCATAGTCTTGGGTTACCTTCGGAGATGATAGATGTGTGTATAGACAACTGCATGATCTACTGGAGGAAAAATGCGAAATTGTTGGAGGGTCGATTTTGCAATAAACCACGATATAAATTGCAAGGACGTGGGCAAAACAAGATACCATACCATCAGATGTGGTACTTACCTATTACGGATAGGCTGAAAAGATTATATCAATCTAAAAACACTGCAGCAGCGATGAGATGGAATGCATAACATACTCAGAAGGAATGCGAGATCAATCATCCCTCAAATGCAAAAACGTGGAAGCACTTGAATTTTGTACACCCTAATTTTGTAAGCAAAATTCGCATTGTTTATCTTGGACTGTGCATAGTTAGATTTATTCATTTTGGAATGTCTGGAAGACAATGCTCGCTTTGGCCAGTCATTCTGATGCCATACAACCTTCCACCAGAGATGTGTATGGAAATGAAATTCTTTTCATGAGTATATTGATACATGGGCCCAAGCATCCGAAGCGGTCACTCGATGTTTTTCAACAACCTTTGATAGAATAATTGAAGGAATTGTAGTCAACATGGGTGCATAAATATGATTGTTTAACGAGAACAAACTTTACAATGCTAGCAGTTCTTTTGTGGACCATCAGTGACTTTCCTGCATATGGGATGTTATAAGGTTGGAATATGCATGGGATGCTAGCTTGTATGTATTGTATGAGAAACACATATGCATTTCAGCTGAAGTATGGTAGGAAGACGTCTTGGTTTGATTGTCATTGGATATTTCTTCCCATTATCCATCCGTACCGAAGAAACAAGACATTGTTCAAGTCTAAAGTGGTTGCTCGGGACACCGCTCCATCATATTTATCTGGAGAGGAAATCAAGAAGGATATTGATTATTATGGTGCGCAAGAAACAATCCTCAAAGGGGGTAATTCGCATACTCCTGCGAACATGGCTGATGGTTACGGGACACATTGGCAAAAAAAATTATATTTTGGGAACATCCATACTAGAAGGATTGCTTCTGCGACACAATCTTGATTTGATGCATATAGAGAATAACTTCTTTGACAACATCATCAACACATTATTGAACGTCCCCGGGAAGACAAAAGATAACAAGAACACAAGGTTGGACTTGCCTGCATTATGTTCAAAAAGTGAGCTACATATTAAAAAATGGGTAAATTTCGGTTCCCATTTTCAGATTGTCAGCAGAAGAAAATGCGACGTTGTTCAAGTGGGTGACAACCGATGTGAAGTTTTCAGATGGGTACGTTCCAAATCTATCAAGATGTGTTGAGCAGGGACAAAATTTTTCAGGGATGAAGAGTCATGACTGTCATGTGTTTATGCAACGATTACTACCTTTTGCATTTGCGGAGTTGCTTCCAAAAAATGTTCACGAAGCACTTACAAATAACAAACTTACTTCTTTATTGAAGTTACTGATAAAATTTGTTAAAAAACAATTACATAATTAATTTCGATATACAATAATACATTTTCAGGCATTGGAGCTTTTCAGAGATCTTAGCACACGAACCTCAACTGAAGATATGATCAGACAACTTGATGAGAATATCTCGATCTTAATGTGCAATTTGAAGAAAATCTTCTCTCTCTCGTTTCTTGATACATCTAGTTGTTCACCTCCTGCATGAGGCATTGCTCCGTGGGCCTGTTCATAATGGATGGATGTATCCTTACGAGCAATCCATGAAATATTTGAAAGGGAAAACAAAAAATCAAGGGTCCAAGGTTCAATAGTGGCTGGGAGTTTGACTGAGGAAACATCTCACTTCACATCGTACTACTTTGGGTCAAAATTCCGGACACAGAAAAGGGATCCTAGTAGATATGATGATGGTGGTGTTATGCCGACATATGTTGTAGAAGATGTTCCAGACATATTCTGTCAAATTGGACGTTTACGCGGAAAACTTAAAGAAGTTTGGTTGTCGAGTACAGAAGACGCTCACAATTCCCACACATATATACTCCTTAACTTCAAGGAGATGCAGTCATTTGAAAGGTAATTAAATATATTTCTGTAATTTAATATTATCATGTATATAATTATTGAAATATTTAACTAATGATCATTTGCAAAAACATCGGGTTCGTTGCTCAGGTTTAAGAAGCTCTACTATGAATATCAACAATGATCTAAAACAAAAGGAAAAAGAAACACTTCGTGCCGTGGTTAAAATCGTACATATAAATGAAAATATAATTAAGATAATATTTATTAAGTTTGAAAGGTAATATTAATTAATTAAGTTTTATAAAAATTACAGGTTGATTATGATGATCCATTCTACCCTCCGTAGTGTCACGATTTGATACAAGGTCCGATCGCTAAGATCACCACAACATCAATGAATTTCACACAAGGTTTCACTTTCCACACTTATGAGTATGGAAGTCGTTGAGCAACAGTCAAATATGGAATATGTGTGAAAAGTGATACATATTTCTATGGGATCTTGAAAGAGATCATCAAAGTGGAATTCCCCGGTTTAGTGAAGATGAAATGCGTCCTCTTTAATATGTGACTGGTTTGACTCCACAGTCAATAGAGGTATTCGGTATAGAAAATTTGAAGTTGTGGATATCAATGCTGCACGAAGGTACAACAAATTTGAACCCTATATTTTGGCATCTCAAGCAGAGCAAGTTCTTTTATTCCATATCCGAAGATCAAACAATCTGGAATATCCTAGTTAGCCGCTATAAAAGTTACACCACGGGGCCGTGTATTCGGGGATGAACAACCGCCTTTGCAAGAAGATTCCGTAAATGAAGTGGAAGTACCTGAACAACCCACCGATAAAATCTTACTTGTTGATCCGCGAAACCAGGGATATGAAGATCTTAGAAGATACTGCGGATGAAGGCGATGAAGATGAATTTGAAGAAATAGATGATCCTAGTGATGACCCGAGTGATGGTTCCGAGGACGAGTGAATTTATGTTACAATGTTATTGCATTGACATTTGAAGCTTATCTAACAAGTCATGTGCTTAACACATTCATTAAGTGAGAATAAGTATTATTACATGTTTGTGGTTAAGAATTTATGGGTTTGAAGTAATGTTTTATAAGTTAGAAGTAATAGGTTTGGGGTTTTGATTTTAGGGTATAAACCCTATTCATCGTAATAAAGATGTAATCCATGTGGGTCGTCCTTATTTTGTCGTAATACGTAAACGCGGGTCGTCGTTAAATCCTCATACCAATTCGTCGTAACATAGATGTTATTTTCACGGTTCGTCCTTATTTTGTCGTAAACCATAAACGCGAATTGTCCTTAAATAAACACAGGTCGTCCTTAAATAGTTGTAAGTTTACTTCTATTTTACGACGATCACTACAATTCCTATAAATATGCACCACCCTCTCCCATTCCAAAGAAAAAAAGAAAAACAAAAAAAAAATGTTAGATGAGAAGAAACGGCCACCAGAACAATTCTTATCAACTCTGCGTAAAGCTACTCGTGGCCGTGTAAAACTACACGCGGAGTTGATAAAAAATGTTTTGGTGGCCGTTTCTCTTTAGTTTCTTAGTAAAACGTCCCTAATTCTTCGTAACGCAGAAACGCGGGTCGTCCCTAATTCGTCGTACCACAAAAACGCAGGTCGTCCTTATGTATTTGTAAATTACCTTCGAATTTACGACGATCCCCAAAGTCCTATAGAAGCATCGAGAACTCGGAGCCATTTAGTTGCTCCCTAGTCTCTCTCTAACTTCTCTCTAGCATCTCTCTAGATAATCGTTTAGTTTTAGGTGGTTAGTATAGGAATAATTAGATTAAGTTTTCTTAGTTTAAAGATATAATTAAACTAGGTTAGCAATTATTTTAGATTTTTTAAGTACTTGGTTTAATTTGTTTTTAATCAATTTTTTTACCTTATATAGTTTAGGGCGATATGATTACTCCAGCTCGCGGTAGAAAGAGACTTAGGAACGCTAGGCCGTCTTATGGGTCTACTTTCTCGGTGGGAATGATGATCCTTCAGCTTCTAGCTCGGGCACTGGATCCGGCCAGGAGTTTGTCCCTGAGACCAATCTCAGGGAAGATCCCCGTCTCTGTCTCCTCCTCCTCCTCCCCCATTTGTACCTTCTGCTTCGTATGATCCTCCTCTACAGCCTGCTGCAGCTTCTGATGAGCCTTTCCCAGCTCCTGAAGATGCTCCGCCTCCTTCAGGTATCCATCCAGATTTGATGGTGCCACCGGATGCTCCTTATGCTAGGTTTACAGTGGAAGATCTTTTCCAGATGCTGGGACGAGAACGTTTACAGATAATCGACCCCGACAGACCACCAAACACTTTATGGTAATTTAATATATTTTTATCATTATAAAATTTTAATTGCATTTATTACTATTATGTATTATATTCTATTATTTTTTTTCAAATTTTGTAGATTTTCGACGGACAAACGTCTAGGACGGAGCGTTGCCGATATCATCAAAGCAAACTTCAGGAAACCGCATCCAAACTGGTCTTTTACACCAGAGCACATTAACAGGACTTAGTACAAGTGTTTTGTAGTAAGTATTAAATGTTATTTTTTAATTTATTGTCATTTAAAATGCATTTATTCCTTTTTATACTTTTTCAGCAAAAATGGAATTGGTCTATCGCCGTCAACGAGGAGGTGAAGGCAGGGTTCAACGCTAAGCCAATGGCTCGCCTGAAGAACATTGTTGGCGATTGGAAGGAGAAGTGGAGGGTTTTCGGTGATAACGCAAAGCCCATCTTCATCGGCGATTACATTTGGACAGGCATGAAGGCTGATTGGGCTAGGCCTCATTCAGTTCGAAAGTCCGCCAACTGCTCCATCGCCTGCTTGACGCATGATCATGAGGGCAATTTTCCGCTGGTCCATACTTCTAGGCAGACCCCACACGCCGGGGTGGCCCTAAAAATTGTAAGCCTTCTTTTTTATATATTTTTTAATAAATGAATTAATATTTTAAATGCAAATTTGATTTTGATGTACAATTTTTAACGCCGATAAGGAATGAGCACCACCATCTCTTTCCCGACTTTACAAGCTGACACACCAGCATGCCGATGGGACATTTGTACATGCTCGATCTGAAAAGATCTACAATGATGTGGAGGCTAGGCTCGGTTCCAGGAGGTGCAGACCTAGTTGTCGCAACAAAATTCAGAAGCCCCACCGGTCCAGTTGTCTATCATCAAGCAGGAGAAAAATTTTGAGCAGGTAAGAAATTATTTGCTTTAAATATTTTTATTTACATTCAGACTTTAATTTTGTTTGTTTTAATAATATTCATATGATTAATGAAGGTTCTTCCGAAGAGAAGGGGATGGATGGTCGGGCTCACTACGGTAAATGATGTCCCGAAGGTGACAATAGCCTATGCTGCACGAAGGCAAGAGGATTCTCAGCTCCGGCAAGATTTGATGGCTGCCAACCAGATCATAGCGGAGCTCCGGACGAACGACAAGGTCAACCGGAGCCAAAATAGGTCAATGGCGGGGATGTTTGATCTTATTGCTGACACAAATCCGGCGCTCCCGCAAATGTGGCAGAATGTTTGTCCGACCATGAACCCAGACCTCACACCCGAAGAGCAGGCGGAGATGGAGTGACAGGCGGACCAACATAGTTCCCAACTATTCGACGAATTAAACCTTAACAATTAGGTTTAGGTCGTATTTTTTCTATTTTGAATATTTATTTCGTAATGTTTTGGATTTATATATTAGAATTTTTATTTTATTTCTGAAATTCAATTATTTATAATTTTATTATTTTTAAATTTTTTTTAATTCAAATTAATAAAAAAATTCCGAAATGAACAAAACCAACGTAATGTTGTCGTAAGGTTTATGACAAATTAACATCGAAATCGATGTAATAGAGTCGTAAGTGTTACGACTAAGTTACATCAAAAGTCAATGTTAATTCGTCGTAAATCTTACGACCAATTAACATGATTTTACCCTCCACATATTACGACTATATAACTTTGACGTATTACGACTAATTTATGTCCAACAACTTAGATGTATGTTACGTCAATGTTACGACGATTGTTGTTACGTCTAATGTACGACCAATTCGGGTAGTCGTAAAACTTACGATGTTTGTACGACGATTGGTCCATTAGGACGAACTACTAACGATGAATGTCAAATCGTAATTATGTAGTCGTAATAGACGTTTAACGATGACATTACGACTAATATTGTACTCGTTATGTTCATGTTTTCTTGTCGTGTCTTGTTATCCAAGTCTGTTATAGACTTCTGAATCTAAGCCTAGTGCTTCTACTATTCAAGCTTCAGTCCTTTTGAATCTAAGCCATAGAACTTCCTTTGAATTTAAGCTATAGGCTTCAAAATCCTTTTCAATAATATAAAAAGAACAAAAAAATGTTTTCAATATTTAAGGTTTTATGATTTTTCTTTTCATCTGCTTTTACTTATTTGCATTATTCAAAAACAAAAACTCATTAAAAATGAAAAGTTAAATAAAAAGGGTTCCTTCTTCTCCACTGGATAATACACTTTCTGATTACTCCATGTTTTACCTTCTACTGCAACTCAGCATGTATGTTGGTCTATGCTGCATCTCTAACAAGCAACACTGCTCTGCTACAACGGTTGAACTAACATAGTCAACGAGAACACAACCACCAAAGAAGGCACATCATTATCATCACTGTCCATTCCACCTCCTGAACTAACACCATTTTCTTCTCCTGCTGATCCAGTATTATAATGGCATGATTACTGAGTCAATCTCAAGCAGCTAATTCCGCTACAACTTCGTTACAACATTGAGATTGAGGTGGCGTATAGAAGCATCTAGGAGATCATAAATATTAATGTTAATATTGTATATTTATAGTGAAAGATATTCACATATATTTGTATCTAACTAATTTAGGAAACACCGCGATAATGTTCTTACAGTCAGTGCAAAATCGCTGGCAGGACGAATGTTGGAGCATACACTCCATTGCCCATCTAAGAGCCTTTAATTCCGAATGAAAAGTCGTCTCTCGCTTCCTTAGATTTTGCGTCCCCATGAGTTTGATTTTCCCATTGTATGTCTTCCACACCCAGCCGCAACCGCTATACTGGTCTGTGGCGGTCCAAGAACCATCCACCATACAGATATTTTCAAGACATATGGTCTGTGCTGTTTCGCCCCTAGACACTTGTGGATTCTGATTGATCGCCTCATTAGCATTAAAACACGCAAGACATTCGCTTTCTGCATATTGTACTAGCTCCATTGGATCTCTATCAATTCCCCTGAAGAGTTTATCATTCCGAGCCTTCCAGATATACCAGATTATCCATGAAAAAGGATCTCTATGTGAATCATGTGCAGCGAGCTCATTCTTTCTCCAGAAGAGGTAATCCATATTGGCAAATATACTCGACAGGGGAAATATGTTTTGTCCAGAGGGCGTCGAAGATAGAGCCCATACTTGTAAGGCAGGAGGGCACTCAAATATGGCATGGGTAACTGATTTTCTGGCTCCCCACATCGAGGACAGTAATAATCACATCTCAAATTTCTGTAGTTTAGGTTCTTTGTGACCGCCATGTGTTATGTTATCAACTGCTATATAAGATGGCACATCTTTGGGGGTGCATTAACTTTCCAATAAAAGGCCTCAAGGTGAGTAATACTAGGCTCATAAGTCCCGCTCTCCACGTCTTTCCTCAAAAGTTTCCGGGCCACCCAGTAACCTGATTTGACCGTGTATTGGCCATTCTTAGTATAACTCCAGCAGAAAGAGTCTATGTGATTCATCGTACTTATAGCTAGGCTTCTGATAAGGGGAATGTCTTCCGAATTAACATAGTTTGTCAGCAATTCAATATCCCACTCCTTTGATTCCTGGTTTATCAGATCACTAACTCTCATATTCGGGTGTAGAACTGGAGTAGACGAGGAGCGCCTTAGCTGGTATCGTCGGGATCCAAGGATCCTCCCATACATTGGTTTCGTGTCCAGAATGAATCTTCTGTCTAATGCCCAATAGTAATAAACTTCTCGCTGCCGAAATACTATTGCAGACATATGATGGACTGTTAACCGACATTGCACGCAAAGGCGAACTCATCTGGTAATATCTCCTCATTAGCACCTTGGCCACTAGAGAGTCCGGGAATTGGAATAGTCTCCATAATTGTTTCGCTAGTAAATTGAAATTGAATTCATGTATCATACGAAAACCTAGACCACCTTCACTTCGAGTTTTACAAAGTTTTTCTCATTTTGCCTAGTGAATACCTCTTTTAGGTGGATTTGAGCTCCACCAGAACTTTTCAATGGCACTAGCAAGTTTTTCACATGTCTCCAAAGGTAGTAGGAAAGTGGACATCACATATGTCGGAAGTGCTAATAATATAGATTTAGTTAGGACCTCTTTCCCGCCTTTTGATAACCATCTACCCGTCCAGCCATTAACTCTATGCATCAACTTGCCTTTGATAAAAGCAAAAAGTTTACATTTGGAGCCACTAATATCTTCAGGTATTCCCAAGTAAGATCCCATCCCACCCTCGTTTTGAATTCCAAGCTTATCTTTAATTTGTTGTCTAGTATGAGCATTTATCTTCTTACCAAAGAGCAAGGAAGATTTCTCAAAGTTGATACACTGACCAGACGCCTTCCCATATTTCCTGATCTCTTTCATCACTTTCTCACATTCACGGGGCTTCGCCTTATAAAAAAAGGCTATCATCAGCAAAGAGAAGGTGAGATATCGAGGGGCATGCGCGTGTTACTCGCATCCCCGTTATCTTCCCTTGATTCTCAGCATGATTAAGAAGGCTAACGAGCGCTTCCGTGCATAAGATGAAGATGAAAGGAGACAAAGGATCTCCTTGACGTAGACCTCTTCCCGGGACAATGTTTCCTCTTGGTTGCCCTTTTAAGAGTACTTTATACCGGACCAAAGTTATGCAATGCATGATCCAGCCAATCCAGATTTCTGAAAATCCCATCTTTTGCATAATTGCCTGGATAAAGGGCCATTCCATACGATCATATGCCTTACTCATGTCTTTCTTGATGGCCATCCTCTTATTCCGTCCATTCTGTTTGGTTTGCAGCGCACAAAACATCTCTTGTGCGATCATGACATTATCATAAATTTATCTTCTAGCAACAAATGCCGATTGGGTTTCTGAGACTAGACCATGTAGAACTTTTTTTAATCTCTGGCATAAGACCTTAGAGACTATCTTGTAGCTAACATTGCATAGGCGAATAGTCCTAACTTGGCCATTTCATTCGGTTTATCCGCCTTAGGGATAAGGCAGATATTTGAATAGTTAAGCATGTTTGCCATTGTTCCTTCAAAAAGGAATTGGTTAACCACGAGGGTTAGATCCTCCTTGACGATGTCCCAAATTTTTTGATAAAACAGTGCTGTCATTCCATCTGGCCCTGGGGCTTTCTTAGGATTCATCGCGAACAGAGCTAGTTTGACCTCGCATTCCGTAACCGGGGCTGTAAGTTCCTCATTTACTGTCCCAGTAATCTTCATGGAAACCTCTGAGAGAGCCTCGTCAATATTTCCCGGGTTAGATGTCTTAAACAACTCTCGGAAGTAACTAGTAGCAATGGCTATTAGACCATCCTCATTCTCCATTGCATGTCCAGTAGAATCAAGAAGTTGGGTAATTTTGTTATGTGCTCTCTGCTGCTTTGTCACCCAATGGAAAAACTGTGTATTTCGATCACCTTCTTTAAGCCAGAAGGTTCTGCTCTTTTGTTTCCAGAATATTTCTTCCACCTTAAGAGCGTCAGATAATTCCTTAGGGCCACCGCTATTTCCTCAATTGTTGCATCATCAATATGGGAGGGTTTAGATTTATATTGATTACGATTTCAAAAGTTATATTGGAAAGTAATAACTTTGTATATATAATTTGGTTATATTTTATAGTTTCACAAATTGATGGTAAAGTATGTTTAATAAGAACTTGCTCTCTTATTAACTCCTTGAGAAAGTACCTCAAAACTCAAGAACCCAAAAACAATCACACTCTCACGATTTGTTGCAACAAGCCTGCAACTCTTTATATAGGGTTATAGTTTCTTTTTCTTAATAGACTTATCATTAGTAAGACATATCATAATCTTTATAAATAACCAAAACAAGATAAGATTAAGATTGCTAGCTCTCCAAGTTATTTCAAGCTTACTTCCAACATTCTCCCCCTTAAACTTGAAATCTACAAGTCTTCCACTCCAATCAAGCTCCTCATTTCCTTGTATCGAATTCTTCCAAGTCCTTTAGTCAGGATGTCTCCTCTTTGTTCATTTCCTGGTATGTGTTTCAGCTCAATTTTATTGTTGTCAACACACTCACGAATGAAGTGGTATCGTCGATGTATATGCTTGTTTCGTCCATGAAACACTGGATTCTTTGTTAACGCGATCGCAGATTTATTGTCAATAAGTATTACTACCTTCTCACACTTCTTCCCCACGACTTCACCAAGCAATTCCTGGAGCCAAATAGCTTGTTTTGCTGCTTCAGTTGCTGCCATAAACTCTGCTTCACAAGAAGAGAGAGCAACTGTTTCTTGTTTCTGAGAACTCCAGGTTATGGGTGAGTTCAGGAGATAGAACATGTGTCCCGTAGTACTGCATCCATCATCTTCATCCACGTTATAGCTTGCATCACTATACCCAATTAGCCTTGTTTCAGCTGCACATTTAAACGTTAAGCCATAAGAGAGTGACCCTTTCAAGTACCGTATAATCTGTTTTGTAGCCGCAGCGTGTGAAGTCTTTGGAGCCTGCATATATCTACTCATGACACCTACTGCAAAGGAAAGATCAGGCCTTGTATGGAGAAGGTATCTAAGACAGCCGATGGTTCATCTATAGTTCTTCTCATCGACACCAGATTCCTCGCGAGCCTTCAACATTTTTAAACACTTCATCAAAATCAATCCCATGTCGTTGTATATAACCCTTTGCTACTAGTCTTGCTTTGAACTTATTTATACTCTCATCAGCGTTGCGTTTAATCTTAAAGATCCATTTGAGTCTGATAGCTTTTGCTCCAGCCGGAAGTTCTACCAAATCCCACGTTCTGTTTTTCATTATTGATTTGATCTCATCTTGGCATGCATCTCTCCACTCTTTCTTCTCCTTTGCGTCTTGGTAGCTCCATGGTTCATCGTTTATACTTAATAACAGTCTTTTGCCTTCAGGCTCAGATAATAGGATGTAATCATCCAGGTAACCGGGCTGTTTTCGTTCTCTCTGAGAGCGTCTCAACACGGGCTCTGTTTCATCCCCATCATCCTCTTCGTCTTCTTCAACCTCCATAGTCGTGGTTGGTTCAGGTATTGGTACGGTTCCCTCTTGATTTGGTGTTATGAATCTATTATCAATACCATGACTGCGGTATTGACTGATTTCAATATCAAAGGATCCACTCGTCTATTCTTTGTCTCTTGTCGTCCAGTCCTAACCTTTGCTCTCATTAAATATTACGTCCCTACTGACCACTACTTTTCTATTTGTTGGATCAAAGAGTCTATAGGTATTTGAGCCTGGTTCAATCCCAAGATGTACAAGTTTCCTTGATTTGTTATCAAGTTTCTTTAGATGTTGAGAATCTATCTTGGCGGATCCAATGCAGCCGAATATTCGTAGATGGCCGATGTATGGCTTCTTGCCTTTGAACAGTTCGCATGGTGTTTTGGCATTGATGACACGGCTTGCTGCTCTGTTGATAATGTATGTAGCATGTCTTACCGCTTCTCCCTAGAGATAGTTTGGCAGCTCCATGTGTTTCCAAATACTTCTTGTCATGTTGAGAAGTGTACGGTTTCTCCTCTCTACCACCCTGTTCTGTTGCGGAGTATACGGTGCTGTTAGTTGCCTCTGTATTCCGTGTTCTTCACAATATAAGTTAAACTCAATGGATGTGAATTCACCACCTCGGTCTGTCCTTAGTATCTTTATTGTAGCTTCACTTTCTTTCTCAACAATGGCCTTGAAACTTTTAAACTTGTCGAATGCTTCCCCTTTGTCTTTCAAAAGTATCGTCTACATGTATCTATTGTGGTCATCGATTAGGACAAAAATATATTTCTTTTGCGATGGTGTTGATGGTGTAATGGGTCCGCACAGATCACCACATATGAGTTTAAGTATTGTATCAGCTCTAAATGATGTTGATTGTGGGAACGCATGCCTTGCTTGTTTCCCAAGTATGCACGAGGAACATGCTTCTTTATCGCTTTCTACCTTGGGTAAACCGTATACGAGTTTCTTGCTTTCCATCAACCTGATAGCTTCTTTTCCTATATGACCCAACCTTGCATGCCATGTTGCTGATTCATTACCAGCCGATGCCACTAAAGAACGATCATCTCTCTTTATATGACCTTGTAAAGACGGTTTCTTGAGCGTTTGGCTTTAGCGATGAGCTTCCCGTCGCGATCTCTCAGAGTGAGATAGTCATCTTTCATTTATATATCACATCCACACTCTGTAGCCTGACCAAGACTTATTATATTACTCTTTAAGTCTGGTATATAGTAGACATCAGCTAATATCCTTTTGATCCCATCTCTTGTGCAAACAATATTGGTCTTTTACACTTGATGTCAATACGAGAGTCGTCTCCGAATCTAACCTTGCCAGTGATAGACTCGTCTAGGCTTTTAAAATATCTCCTATCACCGGTCATGTGGTTGCTCACCCCATTATCTAGATACCATACCTTATCATTGTCTGTACTCGTCTCTAGTACAAGAGGATTAACATTCCTTTAGTTAAGATATACCACATCATGAACCATTAACTCCTCTGCTTCCATAGTATCATTGTCTTTTGTTTCAGACGCTTCCTGTAGTTTTAAGAGACAGTCGGAGATACTGAAGCAAAGTGTCCCATCTTATCACAACGGAAACACATGATCTTAGACATGTCTTTTTTTTTTTCTTCAAACGGCTGATCTATTACTCAAGCTTGAGGAGGTCTGGGGAACCAGACCGGAACAGAACAACCAATGTAATACAGCTCTCTGTAAAAGGACCTCGCTATCTTAGCTAAGGAATCAGACATTACATTACTAGAACGTGGAACAAAAGAGAGAGAAAAATTCGAAAACCTATTCTTCTGTCTTGAGAACTCTTTCAGCTCCGTGGAGAAATTTGGCCATGCTTCGGGCTCTTGAGTCATTGAGATTAGTTCTTTGCAATCTGTTCCAAACGCCTGACACGTAGAAACCTGCAGCATGCACTCCATTGCCCATAACAGTGCTTCCATTTCCGAGTGAAGGGATGAGATCCTCTTATGTTGGTTCCTTGCTCCCAATAGCTGAACTTCCCCATTTGCATTCTTCCATGTCCATCCACAACCACTAAAGAGAGCATCGTGTTTCCATGATCCATCAATCATACATTTCCCTGAATCCGATAAGTGTTCCTGGGACTGGTCTTCCAACACCGTTATCTCAGGCGTACTATTAGCCTTAAACCAGGCTTGACACTCGGCCTCTGCATGTCTGACAGTTTCCAAAGGGTCCCTGTCTAATCCTCTGAATAATTTGTCATTCCTGGCCTTCCAAATGTACCAGAGAATCCAAGGGTAAGGGTCTTTATCAAGGTCAGGATCTTCAATGTCATTCTTCCTCCAAAACAGGTAGTCAAGATTCGTGAGATGGCTAGTGCTGGGAAACACTGAGGGCGGAGTTGGGGTGTTAGCCAGTGCCCAAGTTTGTAATGCTGCCGGACACTCAAAAATAGCGTGATTAATCGTCTCATCTGGAACTCCGCAACTAGGACAGTGATTATCACATCTCATATGACGATGTGTTAGCTTACTTGTCACTGCTAGTTGTCCTGAGATCGATTGCCATATGAGATGTTTGATCTTTGGTGGAGCCTTTACCTTCCAAGCATGAGCTTGGAGCTTGGTAACACTTGGTTCCAGGAGTGGCTCTACTTCCTTGTTCAAATTATTAGTTGCTACCCAGTAGCCCGACTTAACTGTGTATCGTCCATTCCTCGTATAGGACCAACAAAACTCGTCTCTCCGATGTTCTTGACTTATGGCCAAAGAGCATATGAGTGGGATATCTTCTGGGCTGACATAGTTGTCCAACATTTCCAAATTCCATTGTTTTGGGTTCCCACTTATGAGTTGGCTTACTGGCATCATAGGATGCATCACAGGGACCACCGGTCTGGCTGGTCTGGCAGGTAATGTTGGAATCCAAAGATCCTCCCAAATTCTGATTTCATGACCCGAGTGAACTTTTTGTCGAATTCCCAATGTTATTAATGGTTTGGCTGCCATAATACTAGTCCACCCATATGAGGGGTTATCATGATTATTTAGACGCAATGGCGAACTAAATTTGAAGTATCTTCCTCTCAAAACTCTAGCCAAAAGGGAATTGGGGAATTGTACCAGTCTCCAAAGTTGTTTTCCTAGCAAGGCTAGATTGAACTCATGGATCATTTTGAATCCTATACCTCCTTCTTCTCTTGGTTTGCAAAGTTTATCCCATTTCGTCCAGTGGATGCCTCGCTTTGGCGGATTCGAGCTCCACCAGAACTGTGCAATGGCACTAGCAAGATTTTCGCACGTTTCCAACGGAAGGAGTAAAGTGGACATTACATACGTGGGTAGTGCCAATAAAATCGACTTTATTAACACCTCCTTTCCTCCTCTTGACAGCAATCTCCCAGTCCAACCATTTACCCGGTTCTGTAATCTTTCCTTAAGAAAGGCGAATAATTTTCGTTTAGATCCACTAATGTCTTCTGGGATTCCAAGATATGACCCCATCCCACCCTCATTCGTTATCCCTGTGGAGGTTTTGATTACATCCATCACCGGTATTGGTACCTTCTTACCAAAGAGTAAGGCTGATTTCCCAAAGTTAATACATTGTCCTGAGGCTTTCCCATACGTCTTGAGAACTTTCATAACTTCATCACATTCACGTGGCTCCGCCTTACAGAAGAACAAGCTATCATCAGCAAAAAGTAGGTGAGATACCGAGGGACTAGCGCGGGAAACCCGCATCCCTGTTATCTTTCCTTGATTTTCTGCGTGATTAAGAAGGCTAACGAGCGCCTCAGTGCATAAGATAAAGATGAAAGGAGACAAAGGATCTCCTTGACGTAGGCCCCTATGGGGCACTATATTCCCTCTTGGTTGGCCATTGAATAGGACATGATATTTTACGGAGGATACACACCTCATTATCCACTCAATCCAACGGTCTGAAAAGCCCATTTTTTTCATGACAGCGCTTATGAATTCCCATTCCAGACGGTCATATGCCTTGCTCATGTCCGTTTTTATTGCCATTCGTTTATTCTTTCCCCCAGGATTTGTTCGCAACGAATGAAACATTTCTTGTGCAATCAGTACATTATCAGTTATCTGTCTCCCAGCAACAAAGGCTGACTGTGTTTCAGATATCCGATCTGGCAAAATCTTCTTCAATCTTTGGCATAAGACCTTGGATATGATTTTATAACTCACATTACAAAGACTGATAGGTCGGAACTGAGACATCTCATTGGGTTTCTCTGTCTTTGGAATTAAGCAAATATTTGCATCATTTATACCATCAGCCATAGTTCCATCAAACAGGAACTCATTAACCATACGAGTTAAATCTTCCTTGACAATATCCCAAAACTTCTGATAGAACAAGGCCGTAAAACCATCAGGCCCTGGTGCCTTATCCGGATGCATAGCAAAGAGAGCAAGTTTAACCTCCCATTCTGTGATAGGGGCTGTGAGATTCACATTCAGTTGTTCCGTAATAGTTGTAGTTACATTTGACAGTGCCTCATCAATAAGCTCAGGATTCGAGGACTGAAATAGATCTCTAAAATAACTGGTTGCAATGACAACTAGTTTTTCCTCATCTTCCACCAGATTCCCAGCAGAATCTAGCAAGCCTGTGATTTTGTTTCTCGCCCTCCTTTGCTTTGTGATTGCCTGGAAGAACTTGGTATTCGAATCCCCCTCCCTAAGCCACATAACTCTGCTTTTTTGTTTCCAGAATTGCTCCTCAGCCTTAAGGGCTTGAGTTAACTCTTTTACTGCATCTCCAATTTCCTCCGTTGTGGCATCATCATCCGAGTACAGATTGTCCATCTTTGTCTTAAGGTCCTCCAATAATTTCCTCGCATTTGAGTCTTTCTCTCTTTTCCAACTCCCTAATGCTTTCCTGCAGCAAGAAATATGATCCATGATACTTGCATTAGGTTGTAGTTTTGGCGAGTTCCAGCCATTCATGATAACTTGTCGAATTTCTTCACTCTCTAAGCATCGCTTATCAAATTTGAAACTCTTTCTTATTCTACTTGGCTTGGCTAATATCTCTGCCATAATCGGACGATGGTCCGATCCCCACATTCGAAAATACTGAACCTTAGAATGTGGAAAAGTCTCATGCCAATCTTCATTACCTAGGGCCCGGTCTAGCCGGCATTTGACATTACCTCTTTTTCTCTTTCCTGACCATGATAGTTGATTTCCAATCCATGCAAATTCAAGCATACCACAATCGGCGATCATTTGGTTAAAAGAGAGAAAAGAAGTATCGGCTCGCTTTTTTCCCCCTACTTTTTCATGATGACCAGTAATTTCATTAAAGTCCCCTATCATGAACCATGGCCCATTTCTTGTTGTTGCGAAACGCGTAAGACGTTCCCATACTTGATCTCTCCTATTCTTAACAGGATCACCATAAACGAAAGTCATATAGACTTTTATTCCATTAATGACTGCTTGTACATCAATCATACGATTATTCGAAAATAAAACATCAACTTGAAAATCATCCATAAATAATAAAGCCAAACCACCGCTTTGGCCAAGAGGCTCAACGGTGAACAATTTATTAAAACCTAGATCAGCTTGAATGTTTTGCAACATCAGCTTCTTATTCTTCGTCTCCGAGAGGAACACAAGTCCTGGGTGATGCTTCTGACACATCTCCTTGAGGCGTCGAACTGTGAGGTCGTTCCCAATCCCTCGACAGTTCCAACTGAGTGCCTTCATTGATGAGATTGGGGCAGATGTTTGGCATCCACCATACCTTGACCCTGAGCTCCCACATTTGGTTTTAACTTCCTTGACACCGTTGCATGCTTTGTTCTTCTTCCACGTTCTTGATTATTCACTGGTTCTGCTACCTTTGCATTGAATCTAGGGGACGCCCGACGTTGAGTTCCTTGCTTTGGAGTTAAAGATCGCGCCACACTTCGTGTAACCGTTTTGGCTACCAAATCATCTCCATCCTCCTTAACCAACGAATCTTTTTTATCCTCAATCATAAGAACTGAGTTCCCCTGGTTCTGGTCATGGCGTAATGGCGACCCATATTCAATGTTGTTTCCAGCCAAATCTCGCTCTTCTTCTCCTAAAAGGTCATCATCCTCAAAGACCATTAATTCATTACCCATGAGTGCCTCTTCCATCTCCACATCTGTCTGTCCCATACTATTCTCTTGATCATCATCAATAAGAGCATCGATCTTAAGAGCATCAAATGGGGGTAGAACACTCGCCACTGCTGCACTATTCTCCGCACCAACCTTCACCGCCAATCTGGTGGTTACATTCACACCCATAGGCCTACTCTGTCGTTTATCGTGCTCCATACCCACTGAGGGTATCTCCGAGACCGGGCCAGGTTTGGCACTCGTATGAATTGCCTCAGACCTCCCCACTTGTACTGGCTCCCTTATCTTCAAGGGCCTCTGTTGTTTTTCCCTCCACTGTCGATCTTTTGCTTCCTGGTTCTCCCTGGATGCTGTCCTCACATAAGCATATGGGTTACGCCGAGTGTCCCTAATATTCCCACCACGCAAAGAGCGGCTGGAATGGGACGATATTTGAACACGAGAGTTAGAGCCAGAGACTTCTTTATACGGCTTATAAGAAGCCTGCTCCTGTCTTGAACGTTGGAACACATTGTTCGTTCCTCTGGATTCAGTCTCTTTCGCTTCTCCTCTGGGGATACTCGGCTGTACACGGTCAAATACCGTTTCACGACTGGCGTCATGAAAGGCCAAACCTTTCGGCTTTGTCGGGCAATCTTGAGCCTCATGTGACATAAGGCCACAGGTTGTACAGTGTTTAAATAGGTTTTCGTAGAATAGCTTGATCGTTATCTCCTCTTTATTTCTTGTTTGCAGTTTCCTGAAGAACTTCAATGGCTTAATTGAATCAATGTCGACCTTAATCTTCCCTTCTGCCGCGTCGATCTTTTCAACCCTTCCCAGCCTTTCTCCAATTGCTTCAAGATTCTGTTTGGTGCACAGGTGAAGAGGGATCCCTTGCAGCTGGATCCAGAACGGTATCAACGAGGGATAGTTCTCATCGACGATCGGCTCCCACCGAACCAGAACAACCATACAGAAGTTGTGATGGAAGGGACCTTGGTTGAGTACAGACATAAGATCATCCTCATTTTCGAAATTAAGCAGGAATCGGCCATTACCCAGGTCACAGGCAAAGATTCGATCGGACATTCCCCATCGTTCAGGCAGGGCAACAATCAATCGTGCAACGTTCTGTTTCTTTGGATTCAGTATCTTGCCAATAAGAGACAAGTTGTATTCTGATATGAGACGATCATCCGCGTGATCCGGTAATAGAATAGGGTCTTCATCGTCTTCAAACGCGATCCCCTTATCCTTATCGTTCATCGCTTCAAACCTCAGTCTGAGATGTGTAACTCGGTTGAGAGGAGACAAGGTCTATGCCACACAACAGACGACAAGGATCGATCTGTTAATATAGCTTCGATAATCTCCAACGAGAGAAATCGATCTGATCTAGACTAAGATGTCTGAGCCGCCATCGCCAAGAAGTCGCCTCCAGAGAGAGTTCTTTTCTTTGATTTATCTTAGACATGTCAAAATTGTCCTGGTAACGATCTTGATATCTGTCATTATATCTTCCCCCGCCTCTTCCTCTCCTGTAATACCGGTTTCCACGTCCCCGACCTCTGAAATTATTGTTGTAGTCACGGTTGTTGTTTTGAGACTGAGGTTGATGTTGTGGTTGATGTTGAGTTTCGTTGTTTGCATACAGGTTACTCTGATTTTTTTCTTCTTCTTCGTCTTTCACTCTCTCTTCATAAGCTTTATATCTTCCAACGATATTCTCAAACTTTGCAGTCTTCAGATCCACAAATTTCTCAATTGTTGCAACAAGTTGAATGTATTTCTTTCGTGGGAGGCAAGACATTAACTGCTGTATAAGTTTGTGTTCCTCGATGGGTTCTCCTAGAGCGGTTGCTTTCGATGAAATTTCGGTCAGTTTCCCAGCAATATCATCAATGCTGTCATTATCTTTCATCTTCAGTCTTTCGAGATCGGATGCTAGTGTTTGCAATCTCGCTTCTCGAACTAGGTCAGCTCCCAAGTACCGTTCTTTGATTGCATCCCAAACTTTCTTTGCAGTCTCCAAATTACCTAATTGTAATATAAGAGTCTCAGGTAGTGCCTGAAATATTAGAGCTGTGGCGAGGTCATTCCTTTCACTATCTTTAGATTCTTCCTCCACCAGATCCTAGACTTTGTTTATCTTCAACACTAATCTGATCCTCACCGTCCAAACTGCATAGTTTGTAGCCGTAAGGACAGGACAACTTATCTTAGAAGATCCTCCTCCTTCCTTTGTTTTTGAAACAAAAATATCTCCATGTTTGTCGTTTCCTTTGTTTGTTCCTTCTGGCTCTGATACCAATTATAGTTTCACAAAGTGATTGTAAGGTATGTTTAATAAGAACTAGCTCTCTTATTAACTCCTTGAGAAAATACCTCAAAACTCAAGAACAATAAAACAATCACACTCTCACAATTTGTTGCAACAAGCCTGCAACTCTTTATATAGGGTTATAGTTTCCTTTTCTTAATAGACTTATTATTAAGATATATCCTAATCTTTATAAATAACCAAAACAAGATAAGATTAGGATTGCTTGCTCTCCAAGTGATTTCAAGCTTACTTCCAACATATTTTGGTCTTATGATTTGTAATTTATATGTTTATGATTTGGAGTTTGGTTGTTTAGTTTAAAAGTTTAAAGATTAAGGGTTATGTTTATGATTTAGGGTTTTGAAATTTGGGGATATAATGTTTAGAGTTTAGATATAAAGTTTTAAAATGATTAGATTTATGGTTTTGTATGTAAAGTTTAAATTGAAGATTAGGGTTTAGGATTATATAGAGGAGTTTGTATAACAGTCGTGGTTGGTTTAACCACGTTTTTTTTTAAATTCGTGACTGTTTCAAATTTGTGGCTAATCTGTGACTTTTCAATTTTAGCCATTCTTTTTCTTTGGTTAGTCCGTGGTTATAGCGAATGTTTCTACTAGTGAACAAGGAATGTATAGACAGTTTATTGAGACAAGGGAATATTCAAGTATTCAACTTGGGTTGATTTTAGACTCCATTCATTTCGTCTACATCCTCAACTTGGGTTGGTTTTAGACTCCATTCATTTCGTCTACATCCTCAACTTGGGTTGATTTGTTTAGTAGTACTAAGTCAAGTTCTCTAGAAACAAAGATATTATAAAAATAATTTTTTTATTAGTTTTAGAAACTACTCGAAACTAAAGTTCTCAATGATTCTCTTAGAACTTATGATCTATTCTCTTAGAACTTATGATCTACTCACTTAGATCTTATGGGACGCCTCTCCATTAGATCTATATTTATGTGAATGACAATTTCCTTTAACATTTGGGATATGGAAAACACACACCTAATCTAATACAAAACTTCCTTTTTCTATTTTTAGATTTATTTGTTTGTTATCTTATCATATTAAAAACTTATTAATATGTTAAGTTTCCACAAGCTTGGAATTACCCAACAATCACCCCTTTAATTCCAACTTGAATGAGGGAGATCAATTTCTTGAACTCCAATTAAGCTCCTCATTTCCTTGAACTTAATCTTTACCAATGGCTTGGTTAAGATGTCGGTCTTCTGCTCAACACTCGGCATTTGCTTGTATCGATTTAGAACACCAACTATGTAACACTCGTCTGGTCTTGTACTTTAAACATCCTATGCTTCTTTTATATTCCTTAGCATTTATCTTTGATTCATCTTCAGCCTTTGAAGCCTTTAAACTCGACTACATTGCTACGTGAGTCGTGTTACACATTTCCATCTTTGTGTCACACAACAAGCATGGGAACCGAAAGTCACACCGTCGATTTCCGTAAATTAAGCAAAGTCAAGAAACCCTAACTTTCTCTGAGGTCCCGGATTCTCTACGAGAGCCAACAACAAGTAATCGTGTAAACGCGGAAGGTATTAAAATGTAACAAAACGAATTTAGAAATCAATAGATTTTTATTTCAAATTTGCGTACGATTGCTCCAGAGACAAAAGCGTGCATGCAGCTTGTCTGGAAACGGGATCACAACGGAGTTCGTATAACAAAAGCAGTAAAACGAGACAAGGTTTGCTAGCTCTACAACCTATGTCGATAGAAACCTATGCGGCTGAACTCGCTTAGCAATAGACAAAAAAGACGAAAAGGTTTTGAAGGATTTGGGATTGGACCTTAAGAAAGACTGCCTACGTACCCCTTTCGAGGATCAAGTCGGAAGTAGTTCAATTAAAAGAGTGAACCAAGAGATCGAACTGCGGGAGCAAGTTCGTCTGGTAATCGAGTGCCAGTCAAAGAAACCAAGCTTGTCGAGAATAAAGCTTAGGGTTTCTAAGTGCAATGAGTTGTAGAGTCTAAGGAAACCAGGATCGTCGAACAAAGATGGAGAAATATGCCTTCTGGTTCAGTTCCTCTTTCCTTTTTTGCCTCTAGGTCGAGTTTATCGTTTCGCAGAAATATTCCTTTTTATCTCGATCTTCATCATTATCTTGGAAACTAGACATTTATCTTCCGAACGTAAAATTTATCTCTTTCTGCAAAATAAAAGATAGACCATCATTTCAATTGGACTCTTTTTCATGTAAAACCGCGAGTGGGCTTTAAGCCAAGTTTTAGACCTACTCGACCGTTTTTTTACTTAAGCGAGTTCACGATTTTGTCGAAAGAGCACTTCTGAAACGACGTCGATTCCGACGAGAGTTCGATTTCTTCGAATAGTGCAGGCAACCTTTAGGTGTTTAGTTAACTGTTTCCGTTTTACACGATCAATTCGAACTTTATACGAGGAAACAAGTTCTTGCGGTAAAGTTCCAACGTCAATTTCGATCGAGAGAAAACAAAAAAGAGTTCGATTCGGTTTCGAAGGAAGGAGTTAGGAGGACATGATGAAAATAGATTGATGCATTCAACTTGGCGAACAGGCGAGTTGGATTACATGTCCGACCAAACTCGCCCATTCGGCGAGTTGGATTGGCCCAACTCGCCAAACGGGTGAGTTGGTCATCTTGTTCGATCCAAATCGCTTGTTCGGCGAGTTGGTCCGCCCACGTCGCCCAACTCGCCCATTCGGCGAGTTGGATTCTAACTCGTCGAACGGGTGAGTTGGTCGGCCCACGCTGCCCAACTTGCCCATGGGGTGAGTTGGACGCCTTGCTTGGCCAACACTTCTGTTCGGTGAGTTGGACAATCGAGCCTTATAGCCGTTTTGCTGTTTCGATGCTCGGGGATCTGTTTGTATGAGGCCTAAGTAATCTTTCTCGAGGACTTATCGTGCGAACCCTCCTTGGGGATCGATACGAAACTCGATTTCGATTTTCCTGCTCTTTTTTTCAAAATATTATCTCTCTCTTTTCAAAGAGGACATTCTCGGGAAGTTTCTGACGTTGATTCTGTCGTGACCGATTTTGACCCCAACAGTTAACCCCCCAGCTCGTTAGAATGGTAAGGTTCTAGCGAGAAAATTAGTAGGTTTGGTAAGTTGGGCGAAATCAACTGTTGAAAAGATCCGTTGAAAGTGTTCTACTTATTCCTCTAAGAGCGGAATGCAGCAGGATTGGGGCTGCGCCTTGTGAGGGCTGCCTACGTACCCTTGTAGAAGGGATCAAGCCTTTCGTAGTTCATCCTGGAGTTAAGGTTCCTACTTCCTATTTTCCAGCGAGACCTTTATGGTTTAGTTGCGTGTCGTGTAGAGATTATCAGGCATGTTGCTGCCAACAGCATCGTATATTAGACCTTTGTCGGCCTCGAGACTAGCCTCATAGGCTGTTTATTTTGGCCGAGTGTGGCCAAATTTATGTTTTCAGGACTGACTGCGTGTGGCTTTGGATCCCGGCCGCTTTACGACATTTTTAATAAGTAAACTAGGCTCTTTACTTGAAAAGGAGTTTAAGTAGATTTGGATTTTTGTTAAGTATAAAGCGAAGGATACGAGTTGTCATCTCGCTCCCAACTCTTTTGTGGATCATCCTATTCGTTGCTCGTTCGAGATGTTTGAGAAGTTTTCCAAAGTTTTGAGAGTGCTTAGATATGGACGAAGAGACATGCTTTCAGGATCTCATATCTTTTTGAAATCATGCCTTGAGACGTAGAGACCAGTGTGTTGGGTTTAGGGTAAGACCTAGGTCTAATTACGGTTTTATGGGGTCCGATGACTACTTCAGCTTACGTTTCCCGTATCGCATTCGACCTGATTCCGTCCTGCTTTAAATTCCGCGATATGTTCTTGGCTTATATGACATGTATGGTAGGAATCGAACATCTCTTCGAGGACAATTTTTAAGTCTCCTGAAAATGCTGACCAAAATTTCGCATTTCTTTTATAGCGTTATTACCCTTGTATCGGGTGTTCGAAAGCTATCTCTTCGAGATGGCATAGTCTATTTAGGACGTTAAGTGTTTGTTGTGATCAGCAACAAACTTATTGGTAGATATAATGGATTTTGAACCTTCGCGAATGATACGTGTTTAAGAAGGTGTGTATGTTTTATAGTCGCGGATAGACTGTTTTTAAGGTGAGCAGTCCGTTTCGGAAATTTTCGACGAAAAACAGTTCTCCGAGCGTTAGCGACGTCTCGCTGTGTCGAAGGTTGAGTTTTTATTTCGTATGCCGCATTTCGTTCTTGAAATGTTTGCGGGCTTGAAGATGTGTGGTATCGTAAGGTTTTTGTTTTAACCTTACAGAAGAGAAACGTTTTTGTTTGTTTCCGAGGAATTAGGACCAATGGATCACGTAAATTTGTCCCTGAGAATATGCGACTTCCTTCACTATGCTTTGTGAAGAGTCGCCCCCCCCCCCCCGGAGATTTATTTTGTCTATAGTTGAGGATGCTTCGTATAGCTCTAGGAGCTTTGTCACGAATTTTTCCTTATGTGTCGCTTTTTAATTGTAAAATGCTGTGGATTTAGAGTAAATTGCGGAAGATATTGAACTTGGTTGGTTGTCGACAAGTTTATGGTTTCCGTTAACCGTTCGGTGGTCATGACTAAGTTTCGATATTAAGAATTTGTCGTATGATTTTGGATTCTGGGTTATACGATAGTTATTTCCAGTTGGCGTTTTTAAACGAATCATGGATTATCGTTTTGCTGTTAAGTGATTGGATGGAGCAGTGGTTGCTCAAACATTTTGGCTCGGTGTGAAGGATGTTTTCAAACGCATAGCCAAGGACGCTGCTGGTCAAATATTAGACTATGGCACATTCCTGTTAACATTAAGGTCATGTTAGTTTAGAACTGTCCTAAAGAGGATGCCGAAATTTCAGTTCAGATTTTTATCGGAAGGAGTAATTGGCCGAGGGCCAAAGAGCGTTTGTCGAGATCGACGGGCCAAGTCGGAGTTTTCCATGCTATAGTCATACGAAAATGGTTTTGTTTTTGTATGATGAAGACAAAACTTAAAAGGCTTGATAAAGAACGCGTGCGAGATGATTGCCTGCTCGGAATGAACCAAGGGAGATGGGAGACAGAATCCAACGGGCCGCATGGCTAAGGAGTGAGATCTGTAAGATCGTAGTGCGAAGAGATAAAATTTAGTTTTTTCATTGAGAGACGAGTCATATGACATTGTTTTTAGCTATACGCAAATTGTCCAAAACACTTCTCTGTAAAACTTGCTACGTTCGTTTCCGAAAGTTTCTTCGCATAACTTGGTGTGGTTATACGAAGGATGTTTCTCGTAAGTTTTACGAGATGTGAATGGCATAGAAGTAAATTGAGAATGTCTCTCACAGATTACTCGTGATATTTGCGAATGAGTAATGTGTTTTCCTATTTCTCTTTTCCGCATTTCGAAATCGTTTTTCATGACACTGATTTTGTTTTCTCGTAGGCTTTCGTATAAAATGTTATAATTATACGAAAGTACTGGATGATCGGTTTTATGAGGCATCACATGGCCTAAATGATTTTCAGTTTACTGCTGTGAGAGTTTGCTTTGTCAAAAGCGTTTTCTTGATGCTGAGACAAAAAAAATTCTTTTTTTTTAAGTATGGGAGTATACGAGTATAGTATACGTACCTAATCCCTCCCATTTCTACGAAAGAAAACGGCTGAACAGATATTTTGAAAGGTTGTGTACGTTTTTTCTTTCGAAGATTGGGATGATCGACAATCCAAGTCAGTTTAAAGATGACGCTAGGATTGTGCCTTGGGGACTTTCAGGTTGACAACTAGGAATACGTCGGTTTTAAGAAACTTGCTAGGAACGAGTTGGTTTTAAGACGACTTTTGCGTTTCTAGTTCGTTCTTTCCTAAGGAGGCGAGTTGAGTGTGTGTGGCGGTCGTTTCTTGGTTTTCCTAGAGTTTATATCGGTTTGCAAGATCTGCCTGAGCAGCCGTAGAACAATAGACCGAGGCAGGAAAATGCCTAAAAAATAGTTCGCTAGACTATTCCCCTAGATCCTAAGTTCCCTAAAGTTTTATGGCGATCTCGGAAGCGTTTTTATTTCTTAGAACCTTCATACGAAAATTCCAAGTCTGATTTCAAAACGTTGCAAGCCGTCCATACCTTAGTTTTCTTGAAGGTTTGGGTTAACCTCTTCTCCGTTTTGCTTGCTCATCTTCCCTTCCTCTTCTCGTGTCTGTACGCCTCTTAAGAATGGTAAAAATATTAGTTCTTCTTGGCCGCGTTTAGACTCGAACCTGTCTTGCGGTTTTTATCGTAAAATTTCAACGGTAACTCCAATCGAAACGAAACAAAAGATGTTTCGATCGAGATTCAAAGGAGAACACAAATATGGAGGTAAGGGCGAGTAGTATTTCCACTACAAGAAAACATGCACTTTACTTCGGCCTTATTCCTTGTTAATTCGTCGTAATGCCAACATTACGATGATTTAACAAGGAATCACTATTCGTTGTAAAACGCTCGTCGTAATGGACGATTTGTCGTAATATCCTCGTAAGTATTACGATGAAACGGTTTTGTCGTAAGATAGAAGCGTATGATTCGTCGTAATTTCCTAGTACATGTTACGACGAATGTACATCTACTTCCTAGTAATTTCGTTGTAATATATTACAACGAATTCCTTGTAAATTAGTTGTAAATATTACAAGGACTATACAATATATTCCTTGTATTTTCCTTGTAAAGTTTACGAGGACTTTACAACCTATTCTTTGTATATTTCTTGTAAATTTTACGAGGCTTTTAATTTGAATGTTTTTAATAATACGAAAATTAAATTAAAAAAACATATTTTAGAATAATTAAAATTTTAATAAATTTAAATCTGAAAATCTGAATTTATAAAGTTATAAAATAGTATTTTAAATTTATAAATACAAAATAAAAATATTTAAATAAAATAAAAATATTTAAATCTACGGGACCTCGACATTGTCGAAGTAGTTTTTTGAGGTCTCGTTCCCTCCCGTAGAAGTTCCAGGCTCGTCCACAGGCGCTTGTCCGCTGAGATTCCGACGTCTCTCCTGCAGTGCTCTCTGTAGAACAGGGTTTCCAACCGCCATGACGTCAAGAAGATCCTCGAGAGATTGCAAACGAACCTGCTGGTCGTCCACCTGAGCCTTCAACCGAGCATTCTCCTCATCCCGGCTAGAATACTAAGACGAAGTGGCCTTTGGGACGTCATTGACGGATCCTATGCCCATCGTTCGCCCCTTCTTCTTTGGAACCACCTTTTAAAACAAATATTAAAAATAATTAAAAATAAAATACTATAATTGAAATTTAAAAATTAAAAATATAAACATAGTTTAGAAATTTACCTCTTCGAAGATCTGGTCGACCTCCTGCGTAGACAATTTGACGGGCAATCCATCTGGAGAAGCCTGGGTTAGCTGCGTCTCGCGCTCTTCAATCCGAGCAGCCACGTCGTGATAGAGCTTCTCCGAGCGTGGATCTACAAAAGCCCCGTTCGCCTTTTGGTGAGTGATCTTGAAAAGCTCAGACAGAGATGGCATCACTCCGGTATTCTTAGCCTACAAAAGCGTTAAAAATGTGAGTTAATAATTAATTAAACAAAAAATTAAATTTTAAAAACTTACAACTCGTAAACAAACTCCGGCGTGAGGGTTTTGCCCAGTTGTGTGAAGCATGGCCAAGTTGCCATCCGCATCCTTCGTCCGACGGGAATAAGAGCAGTTGTTGGACTTACGGACCGAGCCCGGGAGCTTCCAAAAGGCGATGAGGCCATCCCATACATCCTTCGTGAGCTCGGTGGGTTTCGCCTCATAGCCGTAGTACTCCCACTTGTCCTTCCACTTTTCTCTAGCAACAAACTCCGCCTTAACCCTCTCGTTGATTGCTAAGGATCAGTTCCACCTTTGCTGAAACAATTAAACATAAAGAAAATGTTTTAGAAAAATTCAAATAAATTATTAATTATAATTATTGAATAGAAAAATAGAAATTAAAATTCATACCGCAAAACATTTGAACCATGTGGTTCTAATGTGCTCGGGAGTCATACTCCAATTGGGATGCGGCTCAATGAAATAACCTTTGATTGTGTCGGCGACGCTTCGGCCGACACAGTTATGGACCCCAAACCTGAAAATAATATAAAATATGTTAGATGAGTAAAACAAATATAAATTAAATTCAATAATCAAATTAATTAAATTTAAAAACTTACCAAAAAGTACCCTCCGGGGTATCGGGGTACGCCCAAGAGGCCGAGTTGGAGCAAGCAAAGGAGTTTAGGCGAGTCTTACTTGTTTTTGTAGTAAAATCTCAATGGAAACTCCAATTGAGATGAAACGAAAAGCGTTTCGATCGATATTCAAAATAGAACACAAAGAAAAATCTCATCAGGGCTTTCCCAACTTTCCATGAGGCGAGTTGGAGGGAATAAATCCAACTCGCCATCCGGGTGAGTTGGACGGTGTGCATCCAACTTGTTTTAATTGTAAAAACTCAACGAAAACTCCGATTGAGACTAAATAAAAGCGTTTTGATCGGAGTTCAAAGGAGAACGCAAACGTAATCCAAAGGACTGCTCATTTTGTCAAACTCACCCATTCGGCAAGTTGGATTGATACAACTCACCGAACTGGCGAGTTAGACGGTTTGTTTGGTCCAACTCGCCCAATGTCCAACTCGCCCAATGGGCGAGTTTGGACGTCTCGTTGGGTCTAACTCGCCCGTTCGGTGAGTTGGACTGGTCCAACTCGCCGAACGAGTGAGTTAGACGGCTCGTTTAGTCCAATTCTCCCGTTCGGCGATTTGGACAACTTGTGCGTCCAACTTGTTTTGATCGTAAAATATCAACGGAAACTCCGATTGAGACGAAACAAAGAGCGTTTCGATCGACATTCAAAGGAGAACGCAAATATGATCCAAAATACAGATAGTTTGTTAAAACTCACCCGTTTGACGAGTTGGACGGTTTGTTTGGTCCAACTCGCCCATTTGGCGAGTTGGAATGGTCCTACTCTCCCAATGGGCGAGTTTGGACGTCTCGTTTGGTCTAACTCACCCATTTGTCGAGTTTGACTGGTTCAACTCGCCAAACGGGCGAGTTAGACGGCTCGTTTGGTCCAACTCGCCCGTTCGGCTAGTTGGACTGGTCCAACTTGTTTTAATCAAAAACTCGCAACGGAAACTCCAATTGAGACGAAACGAAAAGCGTTTTGATCGGGTACAAAGGAGAACGCAAAGGTGATCCAAAGTACTGCTTGTTTGGTCAAACTCGCCCGTTCTACGAGTTGGACTGGTCCAACTCACCGAACGGTCGTGTTAGACAGCTCATTTGGTCCAACTAGCCCGTTTGGCGAGTTGGACTGGTCCAACCTGTGCGTCCAACTTTTTTTGATCGTAAAATTTTAACCGAAACTCCGATTGAGATGGAAAGAAAAGTGTTTCAATCGGGAGTCAAAGGAGAACGCAAAGGTGAGCCAAAGGACTACTCATCTAGTCCAACTCGCCGAAAAGGCGAGTTGGACAGCTCTTTTTGTCCAACTCGCCCATTCGGTGAAATGGACTAGTCCAACTCTCCCAATGGGGGAGTTTGGATGGATCATTTGGTCTAACTTGCCCCTTTGGTGAGCTGGACTGGTTAACTCGCGGAACGAGCAAGTTAGACGGCTTGTTTGGTCTAACTCGCCCGTTCGGCGAGTTGGACTGGTCTGATTCGAGTCTTGATGGTATGCTGGTGCAGTCGTTCTGTAGACGTTTTCAAATTTTTTTCTACGAAAAGTGTAACATAAAATGCTAATTCATTTCAATTTGCGAACGATGTTCCATAAAATATTGTCAAGTTTGATTTTAAGAAAGCTGTTTCGGAAAATGTTGTTGAGCTTTAATTTTACAAAAGTTATTCTGTGAAAGTTCATGAGTTTAGTTTTACGAAAGTTGTTTCGTAAAATGTTGTTGAGTTTAATTTTACGAAAGTCGTTATGTAATCGTGTTTTCGTGTTTGGTTGTACGAGAGCCGTTTTTTGGAAAACTTACTTTTTAGACTCTGAATCTTTGGCTGTGATGAGCTTAATTATCGGGAGTCGACTTAATCAGAGATTTTCTCGTTTCCGCAGGATCGATCCGAGGGCATTTTGAGTAGTTTTTCCGAAGTAAGCTTAAGTGACACTCATCGAGAATTCACTGAGTATATCGCATAGAATTGATGCTTGAATTTTTATGAAATCTTAGTTTTCAGAAAACGTTTTTTTTTTGGAGTGAGGGAAACGATCTCTCGTTTTGCTGAGTTTAGTTTCGTCCGCCGTTTAGGTTTCGAGTAATTCAATGGAGATCAACTTTGTTTCTTCAAAAGAAATTCGGAAGAAGTACAACAGTGGGGGTTTTGCTCTCGATCTGCTACGATTCCTATCTCCGTGAGTAATCTAGGGTTTCTCCGCAATTTCTGGGAGAGCAAGTTTTATTTTTCCGAGAAGTTTTCGAAAATTTTTTTTTTGGTCGAACCCTTATGCACTGAGTTTTTTTACTCGGTAATGAGACAAACTTAACGGGGTTTTATAGAATTTATCCTTGCTCTTTCTGTTTAGTGAGAGAAATTGCGAGCTTGTTTCGGTGCCCCGGCTGTGGCAAAGAGTCGCGACTAGGTTTTCGATTTTCTCAAGATTTGCAGCGTTTGCATAAGCATTGGCAATGGGAGCAGTCACTGCTGGAGTTGTTTTACCAGCATTGTTGCGAGCTGCGGTATTATCTTTCATATTTCCAGACATTGTTTCGATCAAGCGTTTTGTCGCCATGAATTACAATAATCCGACTCACCCTCCTTCTAGTGCCAAACTGTGGGAACAAAATTCACACCGTCGATTTCCGTAAACTAAGGAAAGTCAAGAAACCCTAACTTTGCCTGAGCTCCCGGATTCTCTGCGAGAGCCAATGACAAGTAATCGTGTTAACGCAGAAAGTATGAAAAGATAACAAAACGAATTTAGAAATCAATAGATCTTTATTTCGAATTGCGTACGAGTGCTCCAAAGAGAAAAGCGTGCATGAAGCTTGTCTGGAAATGGGATCACAACGGATTTCGTATAACACAAGCACTAAAACGAGACTAGGTTTCCAAGCTCTACCACCTATGTCGAGAGAAACCTATGCGGCTGCAACTCTCTTAGCATTAGACGAAAAAGACAAAAATATTTTGAAGGATTTGGGACTGAACCTTAGTAAAGGCTGCCTACATAACCCTTTCGAGGACCAAGTCGAACATCGTTCAATTAAAAGAGTGAACCAATAGATCGAACTGTCCGACCAAGTTCGTCTGGTAATCGAGTGCTAGTCATAGAAACCAAGATTGTCGAGAATAAAGCTTAGGTTTTCTAAGTGCAATGAGTTGTAGAGTCTAAGGAAATCAGGATCGTCGAACAAAGATGGAGAAAGGTTTGAGTATAACTCTGTTGTTCTAGCCACCTAAGTTCTAAGTTCATCTAAGCTAGAATTTCTCTAGGTCTAAATCTTCTGGTCCGCTGCCTTTTGCTTTAGCTCCCCTTATATATGCCTTCTGGGTCGGTTCCTCTTTTTTTGTTGACACTAGGTCGAGTTTATCCTTTCGCAGAAATATTCCTTTTTATCTTGATCTTCATCATTATCTTGGAAACTTGACATTTATCTTCTGAACTGAACATTTATCTCTTTCTGCAAGATAAAAGATAGACCATCATTTCGATTGGGCTCTTTTTTGTGTAAAACCGCGATTGGGCTTTAAGCCGAGTTTTAGACCTACTCGGGCCGTTTTTCGACTTGAGCATTTTCATGATTTTGTCGAAAGAGAATTTTCGAAACGACGTCGATTCCAACGAGAGTTTGATTTCTTCGTATAGTGCAAGCAACCTTTAGGTGTTTAGTTAACCGTTGTCTTTTACACGATCAATTCAAACTTTATACGAGGAAACAAGTTCTTGCGGTAAAGTTTCAACGTCAATTTCGATCGAGACAAAACAAGAAAGAGTTTGATCCGGTTTCAAAGGAAGGAGTTACGAGGATAGGATGAAAATGGATTGATGCATTCAACTCGCCGAATGGGCGAGTTGGATTGCATGTGCAACCCAGCTCTCCCGTTTGGCGAGTTGGATTGGCCCAACTCGCCGAACGGGGGAGTTGGTCATCTTGTTCGATCCAACTCGCCCATTCTGCGAGTTGGTCGGCCCACGTCGCCCAACTCGCCAAACGGGTGATTTGGTCGGCCCACGCTGTCCAACTCGCCGAACGAGCAAGTTGGTTGGCCCACGATACCCAATTCTCTAGTTTGGCGAGTTTGACAAGTCCAACTCGCCAAAGGGGCGAGTTGGTTGGCTCGAGTTGCACGGTGTTCTTGGCCAACACTTCTGTTCGGTGAGTTGGACAATCGAGCATTATAGTCGCTTCATTGTTTCGATGCTCGGGGATCGATTTTTCTGAGGCCTAGAGTAATCTTTCTCGAGGACTTATCGTGCGAACCCTCCTTGGGGATTCGTACGAAACTGATTTCGATTTTCCGCTCTTTTTTCAAATTATTATCTCTCTCTCTTTTCAAAGAGGAAATTTCTCAGGAAATTTCTGACGTTGATTCTTTCGTGATCGATTTTGACCCCAACAAAAAGAAGTATCCTCCATCATTCTCGCATTAACGATACATTGATGTGCACTTCCTAAAGCTCATCTCATTTAGGACCTGATCAATTTTTATGATCCACACTCTAGGTGTTTGGTGTAACCCATACAAATCCTTATGTAACACATAAACTCGATCTTCTTCTTCTTTCCTTACAAGCTCCCACGTCTTGTTTCTTATGGTAGACTCTAACTCGACTACTATGGCTTCAACCCATAAGTAGTTCGACATCTTCGACTCAACTGAGGTAAACTCTCCTCCTCCATTGGTGCAACCTAGATTGAACTTTCCTGAGGCAAACTCTCCCCCTCCATTGGTGCAACCTAAATTTAACTTATCTGAGGAAAACTCTCATCCTCTATCGGTGTGAAATCTTTTGAACTGATAGAATGCCTGAGGATTATTTGTTGGTGTTGGTGGTGTGATTTGTCCACACAAATCTCCATGCAATAATTCCAATGGCTTTGATGTACAAACCATGGCCTTAGACAGAAATGCATCTCTGATATGCTTCCTTGCGAGACTTGTGTTACACACGCCTTCTTCATGTATTACACTCGAGAATGAATGCCTGATTTTTTTCCCTTCGAGACATGTGACACACACGCTTTCTTCGTGTGTTACACACACCATTTCTACAACCATCTCCTTCTGTCTAATATTCTTCCCTACTAGACATGTGTCACACACATTTTCTTCATGTGTTACACTCGACATTCCTTTGATTAACGTATGAAGTCTCTCCTTGTGATCGTCTAAAGGGTTTGCATTGTGATCAGTATCTTCTTCTTCTTCCTCATCTTGATTTATAGCTTCATGATCATCACCTTGACCATTATCTTCTTCTATATCATCCTCATGTGGAAGCTTAAGCATACTTGGTTCACAATCTGATTGTTTTGATGTATCTCTACTCACCATTACCTCTAATGCGATAGGATCATAGAGTCTATCAGCTTTGGAATCCGGCTTAGTTCCAAGTTTGATCACACTCTTTGATCTCTCATCTAAATTCTTCAGATGAGTCACACATATCTTCGCATGTGCTACACAACCAAATATCCTCAAGTGCGCGATATTAGGTTTCTTTGATATGAGACATTCATATGGCTTTTGATCCTCTTCATGGATCATCTCCAACGTCTTCGTCGCACGAAAAACGGTCTTAGTTGGGAATGAATGTCTAATATGCTTCCCTACTAGACATGTGTTACACACGCTTTCTTCGTGTGTTACACTCATCATTCCTACAACCATCTCTTTCTTTACCATGTTGTATTCTTCTATGCTTTCTCCTAACGAGGCTGCCTTGGATGCTAGACCTGATATCTTCCCCGCAAAATCATCTACGATATCACTATCATCCATATTTAACCTCTCAAACTCCGTCATCGACGTCTCGAATCTCGCCTCCCTTACATGATCATCTCCATGGTGTCGTTACTGGATGGCATTCCAGATCTCTTTCGATGCGATTTGTTCTCCCACCTGGAGAATCAAATTGTTGGACATAGATTGATACAAAAGAGCCATGGCAACATCGTTTTTCTTTTGTTCATCCAAACCAGGTTCTATTGTGTCACACACATCATGAACACAGAGTAACACCTTCATCCTCATCGACCAAACGGTATAGTTTGTTGACGTCAACATCGGACATTGGATGGATGCGGATCTTAAGTCCTTCGTGCGTAGAGCCTTATTCACGTCAGTCATCTTGCATCGTGAACCCTTGCTTCATATCCACCAGGATCGAAGCTTCACTTAAGCTTTGATCGAAGCTTTTTAACTTAAGCTCTGATACCAATTCAAGTTCTCTAGAAATAAAGAGATTATAAGAACAAATTTTCTTATTAACTTTAGAAACTACTCAAAACTAAAGCTCTCAATGCTTCTCTTAGAATTTATGATCTACTCTCTTAGATCTTATGGAACACCTCTCCATTAGATCTATATTTATAGTGAAGGAAAATTCCCTTTTACAAGTGGGATATGGAAAACATAAACCTAATCTAATAAAAAACTTTTTTTCTATTTCTAGATTTCTTTTTGTGTTTACCTTAACATATTAAACACTTATCAATATGTTAAGTTTTCACAAGTTCGGAATTACCCAACACTAGGTAATATGGAATCTGTTCTTTTGTGAAATGTTTCAAACTTGCTGAACCCGTGTTTTGTTAACCCTAAATCAGTGCCGGTCCAACATTTTCATTTTTTTCTTGATGCCCTAAGCTCAACTAAATTTTTATGCCCTTATAATTCATGTAATTTTTTTATAATGCCCTATATATAACTAAAATGATCACTTAAAATTATGATGCCCTAAGCGATCGCTTACCTCGCCTATGCTCCGGACCGGCCCTGCCCTAAATTGAAGTTGTCTTCTTCTTCGGCGAGGTGGTTTGAACTTATATGTTGTGTCCGGTTTGTTTCAGTTTTTTATCCAGTTTTGTTTTCTTTAAACCATTTCTAATCTTTGGTTAGGGTTGGTTTAGACATGTATATGTTAGTGATATACTCATGACTAATACAACTAAACTGGGATTTTGACATGGTTTCATTGAACTATGCTCCATCTCTAGGATGAAAATTAATTATTTTAAGAAAAAGTTTGTGACTCGTAAGTTTTTTTTTACAAAATAGAGTGAAAAGTGGAGCACTATTTTTATTTTTTGTTCATTACCTTTTTTTATTGTATTTTGCCATAAAATATGCAATTAAGGCACTTAGAGGATTTCCAACATAAAAAAAATTCTAAAATAGAATAAAAGAGAATATAGAATAAAAATGTTCCAACTACACTTCAATTTTCATTCCATAATGGAGTGATAGAACAAACAAAAGATAAATTACTTTATTTATAGAATAAACTCTACTATGAAATAGGAAATGAAGTAGGGTTAAAATGTTTTCTACTTAATATTTCTTTTTATCCTATTTTATAGTGAAAAATGGAGCTGGGTTGCAGATGACCCTTAAGACCAAGAGTGGCCCACGAGTTCTAATTATTCCAACTTTTATAATACGTACAGAAGAAAAGAAAATTGACACAGTAGCCGTATTGAAAGGGTAACAACGTAATAATATTTCAACTCGGCGCTAGTACGTTGACTCCTTGACGGAGACTCCATATGTGGTCACTAAGATATGTCCGTAAGATTCATTCTGTGGACGAAGTGGGCTGGGACGGGTTAGTAGGTTAGTACTAGTAGATGAATCTTCAACCAAAACTATTCTCTCATTCACCTACATATATAACAATTAACATTGCCCTAATCTCCATTTCATAACAATTATAATGAAAAACATTGCTACGATTTTTCTCTCTATTTCCCTTCTTCTTCAAGCTCTCAACGGAGTTAAAGCAGGCTTCCTCTGCGTAGGTGACACCTTCCTAGCCAACAGTAGCTACCGCGAAAACCGCGACTCTCTCTTCTCCTCTCTTGCTTCTCAAGTCATCACCAACCGTGGATTCTACAACGCCTCACTCAATAGCGTTCACGCTGTTGCCCTCTGCAGAAGAGACTACGAGCGGCAAGCTTGTATCAACTGCGTCGAAAATGCCATTCGACTGATAAAAACAAGTTGTTCTGATAAGGTGGAATCGTTCGATTGGGACAGTGACGATGCCGACCAAGAATTGTCTTGTTCGTACAACAAACCACTCAACTTTTCAGAAACTCGATCTTGGACCAGCTACACGCGACGAAAGTCGCATCAATATCGACTCATCCACCAAGAACATGACCCTCTTCCGCCAAGAATGGGAAGCAACCGTTAACCGTACACTTGAGGCTGCAATCGTCAACACTTCCACATCGGTTCTGAAGTATTATGGAGTAGTTAATGCAGAGTTTGTGGAGTTTCCAAATGTTTACATGATGATGCAATGCACACCGGACATAACTTCTGGCGAGTGTAAGAGATGTTTGGAATGTTGTAGAAATCGGACAGGATAGAGCAGGGTCGCAGCTAATAATTTGAGAAATAGTGCAATAAATGGAACACCGGATTTAACGTGGAAAACCCCAAAAGGGAAAAACCACGGACAAGGTAGAAGAATTTATTCCGAGGAAAATAATAGGAGTTACAACCTCTCAATTATAACGGAGAAAACAATAATAATTCTCTCGTTATAAAAGGAGAAAATAATAAACTCTCTAAATAATTCTCTCTCAACCTGATCCCAAATACCCGTAAGGAAATATACCCGAAATGAAAAGAAAAAGTTTTTTTTTTTTTTTTTTCTTCTTCCCACTCACTTTCTCTCTTACGTTCTTCCTCTCTTCTTCTTCTTATTCTCTGTGATTTTTTGTGTTTTGGGATGGATGAACTGATTTCACCATGGCTCTCCTTTTATAGGGATGGAGAGGAGGTTGGTGAGCTCACCATCTTTGACAAAACCATTGTCTAAAATGGTGGCTGCCCAACATCACCGGCCAACCTACCATCACCGGCCAACCTACCATCACCGGCCACCCATGAGAAGCACGTGTTTTAACAATCTCCCACTTGAAGATTTGATTGAGGATCAATCGGATCTTCACACCATTCTTTCTACCTTGTCATCTCATGTTGCTTACATTTCCATCAGGCCACAAGAGGATCGACACCAAATAAATTTGTCAGTAGTGACTGCTTTCGTCAGAAAATCTGCTACGTTTTCTTTCGTATGAATTTTCTGCATATCCACTGTTCCCTCTTCCACTTTCTCACGAACGAAGTGATACTGGACTCGTATGTGCTTGGTTTTTGAATGAAAGGCTGGATTCCTTGCAAGATGCACGGCACTCTGACTGTCACAAAAAAGAGATATTTTCTCTTGTTTGTGCCCGAGTTCCTCCATTACCATCTTCAACCACATCGCCTCTTTACTAGCTTGTGTAGCTGCTACATACTCTGCTTCAGTTGTTGATGTAGCCACGATTGACTGTAGTTTTGAAACCCAACTTACAGCTCCGCTAGCGAGTGCAAACACATAACCGGTTGTGGATTTGCTTCTATCTAGATCGCCAGCATAATCTGAATCAACATAGCCTCTGACAACAAAGTCTGATCCTCCATAACATAATGCAACATCCGAGGTTCCTTTAATGTACCGTAAAATCCTCTTTACGGCATTCCAATGCTCCTTGCCAGGATTCGCCATGTACCGACTTACTACTCCCACTGCTTGTGCAATGTCTGGTCGTGTACAAATCATTGCGAACATTAAGCTCCCCACTGCTGATGCATACGGTACTCGAGACATTTCCATCCTTCCTTCTTCACTGCTAGGACTCATCTCGGAGGATAACTTGAAATTAATAGGAAGTGGGGTAGAGATTGGCTTACAATCTTGCATGTTGAACCTCCGCAAGATTTTCTTCAAATAATTCTTCTGTGACAGCCAAATCTTCCTATTATTTCTGTCTCGGTGAATTTGCATCCCTAGAATCTTGTTTGCTGGTCCCAAGTCCTTCATCTCAAACTCCCTAGCCAACTGAGCCTTCAATTTATTGATACGATCATTGTTGGGGCCTGCTATCAACATGTCGTCTACATACAGCAGTAATGTAATGAACTCTCCTTCACCAAACCTCTTGAAATATGCGCAAGGGTCTGCATGGAGTCTGCTGTATCCAAGGCTCATAATGAAGGAATCAAATCTCTTGTACCAACATCTTGGCGCCTGTTTTAGACCGTACAAAGATTTGTTTAACCTGCAAACCAAGTTCTCCTTTTCTTTTTCTTCAAAACCTTCTGGTTGGAACATATAAATTTCTTCCTCAAGATCGCCATGAAGAAAAGCTGTTTTCACATCTAACTGCTCTAGATGTAAGTCAAATGTAGCACACATTGCCAACAGCATCCGAACTGTTGTGAGCCGAACCACAGGTGAAAAGATTTCATTAAAGTCGATGCCTTCTTTCTGAGCATATCCTTTCACCACCAATCTAGCACGATACCGCTCCACTTGGTCATCACCATTTCGCTTGATCTTATATACCCATTTGTTTCCAATGGCTTTTCTTCCTCGCGGTAATGGTACAAGCTCCCAAGTTTTATTTTTATGTAGAGCTTCAATTTCTTCTTGCATTGCCGCCACCCACTGAGATACATCTGAACTGCTTATTGCTTCTTGGAGATTTGATGGCTCCCCGTCCTCAGTTAAAAGACAGTATGCAACATTGCAGCTCATATCATAATCTTTGTGCCAGGCTGGTGTAGTCCTTACACGCTTTCCTTTATCAAGTTCTTCTTCCAACTCGGCAGGTTCTTCTTCCTCGTGTTCTGGTGTTGCTTCAGAAGAATTCTCTTTTTCCACCTGTACTGCTACGATCTCTGACCTTTCTTTTGAACTGCTATTTTCTTCTTCGATCTTTTTATCTTCTGTGAAGATAACATCCCTGCTGATTATAACCTTGTGGGCAGTGGGATCCCACAGGCGATACCCCTTCACTCCATCAGCATATCCCAAGAACAAGCACCTTCTAGATTTTGGATCTAGTTTTGTAGTTTCTTGGGTATTGTACATCACGTACACTGGGCTCCCAAATATATGGAGGTCTGAATAATCTACTAGCTTCCCTGTCCACATCTCCATCGGTGTCTTCAACTCAATTGCAGTTGATGGCGATCGATTTATCACATAACAGGCGGTGTTGACTGCTTCTGCCCAAAACTTCTTCTCTAAGCTTGCAGCTCCCAACATTGCTCTTGTTCTTTCTAACAGAGTCCTGTTCATCCGCTCTGCCACTCCATTTTGTTGAGGAGTGTATGATGTAGTGAACTGCCTTTTGATGCCCTCTGCTTTACAGAATTTGATAAATGCATCACTAGTGTATTCACCTCCATTATCTGACCTCAAACACTTGATCTTCTTTTCAGATTCAAGTTCCACCCGTGCTTTGAAAACTTTGAAGACTGAAAACACATCCGCCTTACTCTTGATAGGATACACCCAACATCTCCTGGAGTAGTCATCAATGAAGGACACAAAGTACTTCGCTCCTCCTAGTGATTTAACTGGTGCTTGCCACACATCAGAGTGAACCAATTCTAGAACCTCTTTACTTCTAGAATTCGATGTGTTAAACTTCAACCGATGCTGCTTGCTTGTTACACAATGCTCACAAAAGGGTAGTGATACCTTTGTGAGACCCGGAAGTAACTTCTTCTCTGCAAGAATTTTCATGCCTTGTTCAGACATATGCCCAAGTTTCTGATGCCACACCGTTGTAGCCTTCTCAACGAAACTGCTTGAAGCAATGGATGCTTCTGATTCTGACAGAGTTTCTCCTTTTAACATGTATAACTTCGCAGCTATCTTCTCTCCTTTCATAAGCACAATTGCTCCTCTAATTACTTTTAGAGTTCCATTCTCGACTTCAACTTTGCAACCGAGTTCATCGAGTTGCCCCATAGATAATAAATTTTTCTTCAGCCCTTCTACGTGCCGCACCTAATGAATAGTACGAATTGTACCATCATACATCTTCATCTGAATGGACCCAGTGCCAACAATCTTAAGCTCATGATCATTGCAACTGTACACTGACCCTCCACAGATGGGTTCATATTGATGGAACCAATCTCTTCTAGAGGTCATGTGATATGTAGCTCCTGAGTCGAACAACCATATATCAGCGAACCTTCTCCTGTTTTCGCTTGAAATTGCTGCTTCACAACACAAGGCTACTCCATTATCTGAAGTGTTTGCAACATTTCCTTGAGGGTTGGAATTCTTTAATTCCCAACAATCCTTCTTCAAGTGACCCTTCTTGCCACAATGATAGCATTTAAAAGTCTTCTTACTTCTTGACTTTGATCTACCATGTTTGTGACTCCCACTTGAGCCATGCTCCATTGATCTTCCTCTCATCACCGTCAACGCCTCTACTTGTGAAGTTTCTCGTCTGTCTTCCTTACTTTTGCGCCGACTTTCTTCTTCCAGAACCGCAGCTGCAACATCGTCAAAGACTAGACTGTCGGTGGAGACATTATTTGTTAAGTTGATGATGAGTTGATCATATGAATCTGGTAGACTTTGAAGTAGAAGCTCAGCACGCTCCTGTGATTCTACTTTATAGCTCAACGAAGTGAGTTGAGAAAATAAAGTATTCAAGGTGTTGATGTGCTCCGTCACTGAAGTAGATTCCGCCATCCGAAGAGTATAAAGCTTCCTCTTAAGGAAAATTTTGTTGTGCAGCGACTTGGCCTCGTACAATTTTGCAAGGTGATCCCATATCTCCTTTGCAGTCTTCTTCTCCTCAATGCTTGACAACACTCCATCTGCAAGTGCAAGGTGAAGATTTGCAATAGCATTCCCGTCCATCTCGTTCCACTTATCATCATCCGTGTATGTAGCCGGCCTTTCACTAATGGCCGCTAAGCAGCTATCTTTCCTCAAAATAGCCTTCATCTTCAACTTCCACAGCGCAAAATTACTGCCGTTGAATTTCTCGATCTCAAATTTTGCCGCCATTGCTTCTTCCAGAATAACGAAACCAATGCTCTGATACCACTTGTTGTAGAAATCGGACCGGATAGAGCAGGGTCGCAGCTAATAATTTGAGAAATAGTGCAATAAATGGAACACCGGATTTAACGTGGAAAACCCCAAAAGGGAAAAACCACGGACAAGGTAGAAGAATTTATTCCGAGGAAAATAATAGGAGTTACAACCTCTCAATTATAACGGAGAAAACAATAATAATTCTCTCGTTATAAAAGGAGAAAATAACAAACTCTCTAAATAATTCTCTATCAACCTGATCCCAAATACCCGTAAGGAAATATACCCGAAATGAAAAGAAAAAGTTTTTTTTTTTTTTTTTTTCTTCTTCCCACTCACTTTCTCTCTTACGTTCTTCCTCTCTTCTTCTTCTTATTCTCTGTGATTTTTTGTGTTTTGGGATGGATGAACTGATTTCACCATGGCTCTCCTTTTATAGGGATGGAGAGGAGGTTGGTGAGCTCACCATCTTTGACAAAACCATTGTCTAAAATGGTGGCTGCCCAACATCACCGGCCAACCTACCATCACCGGCCACCCATGAGAAGCACGTGTTTTAA